>JAHZNG010004316.1:0-11191 GCA_027744375.1 Orchesellides sinensis
ATCTTTGCCAGAATCTTTGGATATTTTCATAGTAAAATTTTACAGCGGAAAATGAAGATGATGGGAACATTATTGGTTAATCAGTAAAAGTAAAGTAGTCAAGTGATGATATAATATTGGTAAGAAAAGTTGGATGAAAAACATGACAGCCGGCTTGTTAACGTAGTGCTACATGATTGATGGCTGACAAATTTGTAGCACTTCAAACCTACATAGTGGGGATGAAAATGCATGAAATAAAAAGCAATTTTCATTTCCTTATGTATATTACACATGCCACTTTTGACTGGAGAAATGTGAAAGTTTAGAATGGATGATGGGGTATGAAGCTGTAAGACAAATGCCAGCCATAATTATCATCATTACGAAAGGTTAAAATTAATTACACGAGAATCAGGTCCAATTTCCCCTATAAGATTTGTGTGATATTGTCTTTTACTGCCACAAAATAATTTATTTGTACATAAAGTCATCTCAATACTCATTCATTCTTCTCCATCCGTTCGCTTTCTTCGCTTAACGAGTTTTTCCTATAATAATATGTGTGTGTATATATAGTTTACATATACATATGTACAACAATCATTAATATCCTCTCATTATATGCACATTACATACATTATAAGAAAAATCCAGAAGTTACACACCTTATTTATTTATTTTTATACACACGGCCCACACATTCCGTACTAGCTACTATATTTTTATATTTAATTACAGAAAAGAACATACACAATGTATTACGAATAGTTATCATCATCATTATCATCATATAACTCACCACACATATCGTGCTCATCATGACCATAAAAATTATCTTGAGAGTAGTATAAGAAGAAACGAGCTCGCTAAAATTTAAATTGGCACTTATTGTTTCACTGGCACAGATTATACACATGTATTGAATTACAACCCAGCGAGGAAACGAAATAAAGGCATCTCTTTCCTTTTGTTTTTTATGTGCACTTCATATTATACAGGCCGCGTGTGTCTTTATGTGAATGAAACCAGTGTCATTTTTATTTCTAAGCCTGTAAATTTACATCAGACACCTAGTTTACTTTCTTCTCAAAACACGACACAGTATAAGACTTACATATTTATTTAAGAAACACAACAAAATGAATGATGTGAAACGTTTTTATCTCATTATCCAATATTTGCATGGCATTCGTCATTATATAAACCATTACTCCATTACTTATATCATGTCTACTAATTTCTACCTAATTGATTCCATTTACCCCGACCCGATTGAGATCGACCTTTTTTGATTTATGTATGTCTGTATGCAATGCACCCTTCAATGCTGGTCTTTGTCCTAATGGTAGTTTTAATTTAGTGGTGCATAATATATTACAAATTCTTTTATCTTTTAAAATTGCTTTTGTCTTGTGTTTTAATCAAGTGTTTTATTAGCTCTTAGACTTGTAAATACACATGTATGTAAATATATTACGTATGAATGTTTGCAATATGGTATCGTATATATAAATTAGGATGGTGTGTCGTGTGCATTGAGAAATATTGTGTATTTTAGGGTGAGTCTCACAACCGACATCATCGTTAAGTAGTAACATTATTATCATGAATCTTTTCTCGAGATTTTTTCTACATTCGTAATATATTTTATGCTGGATTGAAGTCTATTATACAAATTAAGCATAATAATTTCTTTTTCGACAGTGAACGTGACGGTGTTGTATGTATGTTATTGTTGTGGTATTTATAAAATTGTCTGTGTGTGTGTGAATCATCATGCAAAGAAAACCGACCCATCGAGACTGACATTAATTGGCTTGGCAGAGTTTTTAACTGGTTCATTCATGATCATCATATCATGCAATAAATTGCACGCATTTTCCCTTGCATGCATTCACTTTCTTCCGCTTTCTTTTCTGCCACGTCTTATCATTGTATATATGTATATACCTCTGCTACTTGTGTATTCCCTGGTAATGGTGGCAGTAGTGGTGGACTGGTGGAAGGAAAAAAAAAATAGATTGTCGGACAAGATGTTATTTTTCCGGTCATACATACATATGTATACTGCCGTACCGAATAACGTTCTTCCTTTTAATTTTTATCAACGGAATCACCATTTTTTGCATGCATTCTCGAAGGCACTTTTATGGTTGATTATCCGGGATTTTGGTAATCAAATATTAATTTTGTGTTTGCTTTCTACTTGTATGTCTATGCGCTAATATTGCAGTAAAATGTACAATGTTTTGTGTGTGTGCGGTTAAAAGGAAACTGGAACGCATGAATAAATTGAATTAGCTCTCTGCATAAACTACACTATGCACAACACGTGAAATACATAAACAATACATACAATATTTATACCGACTGAGCCTTGTTCACCTACAAATGTCTAGATAGAGTGCACTGAATTGAATACAAATAATTTTTATACTCTTACCTTTTCTTTTTTTAGCATTCTTTGCATGAATTTTGCGAGTTCTAATATCTGTGGTGTGTTGTTCCTTCCTTGATCTGTTTTTGTTCCATGTGTGGTTGTTGAATGATGAATAAAATACAGTACGAGAAAGTGTTACAATATTATTTTTCCGATTCATAGTCTGCACTGCTTTTATACACTACTCATAATAATAAATACAAAGACAGCATGCATACCTTATACACATACAATTCCATATTACCATAATACAAAGCTCTAAAAATTGTTTGACATCATCTTCGTGTATAACACAGAGTACATATTTTACATGCAAATACAGATACATAATTTCTGTCTGATTTTACTTATCGCATAATCCGAATTCCTTTCTTTTTTTGCCTGATTCTGTCGCTGGAAACATGATGTACAGTTATGGAAGATACGTATCATATTGTACAAATTCTCGTTTTATGCATGTTAAGTAGAGTACGCATGCTATTCCGTCCTTGTATCCAATCTAGTAATGTACAATAATAATAATAGAAGTGGCAATAAGAAGTACAAATATGATTGGACTTTTACTTGCCTTTCTCTCCCTCAACTATACATACTGCTCTACACTGTATTCTATATATTTAATATGTATTTAAAGATGGAGATTTATCAGTTTGAAATGTTTCCTCTTTTTTTCATATACACAATATAATAATGTAGTAAGAAGACATAAATATATGCACGTAAATTGTAATAGTATGGTAACAGTAAAAGTAGTAGAATAAGTATAGAAGTAGTAGTAAATAGTTATGTACAATATTACACAGTGTGATGTGGTCTTTTATGGTGCGATATTCAAGAGATCTCTTTTTTCTTTGCAGTAGTAACAACAATAATAATATTAATATTATAACATACATGATGCAGTATTTGTAGCGTAGTGGTATGGTATACTGCTTAGATAATATATATAAACCTAGTAGTAGTATTATTAGCCATAATATACATATGTATGTATGTAATGTGTGTTTATATTACAGTAGAAGTAATAATATAGTGAATTTTTAGCACTTTCTTTTCTTGTTTCCTTTATTTTTTGATATAGTGTATAAAAATCCAGGGGAGAAATGGGGGTGAACAAAGGGAACAAAAAGTATACTAAAGTGGCAACGTCTGTCTTGTGTGCATATACAAAGATACACATAGGAGCCGAGAAAGAACCATATTTTGGATTATAATAATATACACGATAATAAGAAACTACATGGTGTACACAAATATATGTGTTTTACGTTACAAATATATGTTTATACTGAAACTGTTCTATTTTTGGAGTGAATACATTTTTTAAAGAAAGCGAAAATGGGGCAAGTTTATCTAACATTTTTTACTACGACACAAATTATGGAAATAAATAGCCTGACTTTGACAAAAGCAGGCTGAATGAAATCAGAAAAAAATGGATGAACGACATAACGAAAGAGCGACCATACGTTATATGCATGGATATAAACGAATCGTTGAAAAAATCCTCCGGAAATGGCAGTGGCGTGCTGAGGTCAAAACGCGGCTAGTTTTTTCCAAAATAATCTTTTTATTTTTGAAACTAAGAAAAAAGAAATTACTAAAACTAGAAGACGAGGAGGTTGTTCTTTTCACGGCCTACGTCATCATCGTCATCAGGGTTGTCGTCGCCCAAATGGTTTGGATGTTGTATTATAATAAGAAGATGAATCATGGTAATATAAAGAAGAAGAATGGATATAGAAGAAGAAGTAAAAATAAGAAGTTGCTATTTTTAAGGGTCACTATAATCCTTTGGATGTCCCAGTTTACGTGCCAGCTCGTGCATTATTTCCTGTCCGCCAGAAACATGGTGAAAGAGAATAGGGGGTAAAAAAGAACAAGACAAAAAATTAGTATTAGAAACGTAGGAGAGAAATAAAAAGGATTGCTCCTTTTTTCAAAACATGATATTTTGTCATATATATATGCTTCCATATACGCACTAGGTTCTCGTGGGGGAAGATGAACAAAAGTATAAGAAGGAAGCTGGATCGTTTTTGATTTCATGGACTTTTCCAATACCAGTCTTTCAAGCGAACAACTTTCTTTTCAAGAGAGAGAGAGAGGGAGGGAAGTGATCTGATAATTCTGGTATGATGTATAAACATTCAAAGACTGGCTTTTTGCTCGGAATAGGAAGCTCCATGTAATATGTTATACTGACTCTGAATGAATGGTAGCGTCTTGTCACACGACGTCATTAAATCAAATACCCCAAGATATAAACGTTTCTCCTCATATCAACTCTTATTGGCTATGTACGCTCTTCCGTTTCCAACAACTTGTCTTGTGCCAATTATACTCTCATTCATGTGGCATTCATATGCAATGTCGGGATAAAAATTACGATGAAAAAAAAGGAATTCATTGAGTCTTGATCTTGATAAGAAAAAACAAATTTTGGCTATCTGTCTGCTTCAAATACACGTGTGCGCCATATTACCCCATGTGAATGAAGAATTGAGGAAAAGCTCAGAAAAAAACCTACTCATAATCATTTCGTGATCATCTCCATCACAAAACTTGGTATTCATAAGCTCTTTCATAGAAACCGTTTAAAATGCCTTTTTATAAAGATTGGGAACAATAATGGTTCGCTTCAGTTCCTGCGAATATGTGCAAGTGCCTACTAATGTCAGGAAAAGTAAACTACTTCCTCTTGATTTACGGACATTTTTCATGAATACAAATATTATAAAGAACGGATTGATGAAAGAAAAATGACGAAGACAAACTTGAGATCATGAGCCAGTAATATTGTTTGTCTTAACGTCGTCCGTATACGTACATATGTTTATGTGTTCCGGGAAACATTAAAAAGGAAGGAATGCTTAATAGTAGGGAAACTACACGTGTAATATTCTTTTGAAGAATTATTAAGCTAAAAACACTTACTTTGAATATGATGGAATCAATGTTTTGTCCCAACATGTAGATGAGGAACCAATCACCGAGGCGAGATTTTTTTACTAAAGTTTGAATCACATCTTGACTTAGAAGACGAAATCGAAGAACCTAGAATGAACCCTCGTATTCTTGGGGAGACGAACACTACAAATCGGTATAAAATGGTGAGGGAGGAGAGGAAAAGCACACAAATCACATAATCAATGAGACATGCATAGGTATTTATATCTTTAACACATGCAAACCATTACAATAAGCTTGGCATTATACTTTCAACAAATTGAAATTCACAGAAAGCACTGCAACTTTAAAAAACACGCCTTGGGATAGAGGGCCACACAAAAAGAGAATAAAATATTGCAAACAAATTGAATGTAAATCCAAAAGACTTACCGATGACATTCCCTAGGGCCAATAATTCACAGAGAAAGTATCTGTATGCCCACCAGTTGTGCTGTCTTATATTGTCATGTAGATAGTCTACAAGAAGCTTTTTCTTCTGCTTCTTCTCCATGTCGGGGATGATGCCTACATCTAGATCCATCATGAGGGCCTGGATCTTGCCTCCCTCCCAATTTTTCCATAGCCACCTCGGAATGTAGAATAAAATTGCCTGGAGAAAGGGACGAGAAAAAAGAAAATACCACTTTAGTTGTCAGACATAAGACACCCAACCGGCATTTGCTTCACTCTTCTCTCCACTTCCCCTTACTTTTCACTAATTCTTTCGGTTTTTACTTTTTTCTCTCTTTCTTACATGTTGTAATGCACATACTCAGTGGTAAAGTAAGTACATTCTCTTCTCTGTTTTTAAGCCTCAACTATTTTTTCTTTGTTCGCTCTTTCTCTCAAAGTAAAGACGTGACGACAACAGTCTCTTAACTTCACACATTAACGCGCCCCTTTCTCTGTAGAGCCGGATCATAAATATCTATTTACAGAATCATAACAATCCCTTTTATGAGCTATCAATTCCGTTCCACAACATAATGTTGATTACGTCTGGACATGGAAAACAAGAAGAAGGAAAGTTTGTGTAAATATACACAGCGTTTTGCATACATCAACGGTAATAGGCAGAAGAAGCCTACCGACCAGCCGGCCGGCAGTTTTACGGTAAATGTCTTGCATTTATTTTGTTAAGATTCTAGTAAATTATGCAGAAGCAGCTGCACAAGATTTGCATGGAACTGTTATTATAAGTCTGACCTGAAATACCTTGTTAGAAAAACGAGGTTTAATACGCATTTAATATTGCAAGCTTATTTTACTTGACTATATAAACATTCCTATAAAATAGCATTGGCATACACTAAACATATTATAGAAAGTTCCTCCTTTACATCAATAAAGCACTGACCCGACACGACAGGTCATTAAAATTTTTGCTCATTTTAGCATGCCCCATCATATCACATAATCGTCGCTCATAGAAAAAATGCATACATCTGAAATGAAGCATACTGAAAACGACTCAACGCACAAGTTTCTTAGTAAAAAGATTCATGACGATACTCAAACATATCATCAGTATATAATTTTCCATAACGTATGCATAAATAAATGACAGAGAGGGAGCTCAGTTGGCTTCCTATTTCTCAATATGATTATTATGCATTACGTGTGCTGTTTTTGTGAGGGAGTTTAACAGAGTCCCCAAGTCGAATGAGTGCCATGTGCAAGGATAAATTGAGCAAAACATTTCTGTCAATGAAACGAGTCAACTTAAAAATTGTCTAACCGGATGATCTTGACGATTTTCTCGTGGCAAATATTCCAAGAGGCTTATAAAGAACAGCATAAAAAATCTCAGTAATCTTATACAGATATAGCAATGCAGTAGGAAAACAGGAATAGTCATAATATAGCTAAAACGACAGCAAAATTTCTTGCTTTTTCAGTCCGTGAATGAATGCAACGCAATGTTTTTAATGCAATGCCTGACTGCTGCCAGAAAACACTTTTGCTTTTGCTTCGTCGAGCTTTACGTCTCTCTTTAAGAGAGAGAGAGAGCCAAAGCAAAGCCAGCTAAACAAGGAAAAAGGAATAAGAATTCATATCATTTACCCCGATTTTTTCCCTCGAGTCAAGTTCCAGAGACAGGAGGAGAAAAAGCAGTGTGACAGTCATGTGGTGGTGGATGGTCTAGCTTTTGGTGGAACGGGGAGTAAGTCTCATGCATGCTGAATAACATGACGAAGCTTAAGACATACTTAGGCTTGGTGTATACCATTTTGTAAGGAAGCTACAAATTTTATGGAAGTTCACCAAGGGTAAGAATCCAAAATGTCAACAGTCCTTTTTCTGGAAACTTGACTTGTTTTAGTGTTCTACTTTTCAAGCACAAGAGCACTTTATCATATCATGCGGTAAGGAAAAAACATAACATGTAGTCTCTAGAGAATTCGTGGTGAAAAACCCAAGGGATTTCCTTTAAAAATACTCTAGTTTTACATTTCACATGTTTTCTCCCTCTCTCTGTATATTTTAGCATGGTATTTTGTATGCCATGTATTTTTATAGGCAATACTACCGGAATGATGTGGGGATGTATAGAAATTTATATGATGCCACTTATGATAACTTACCTACATGAAGTAAATACGGGTCTGCCTGCAAGTTGTGTGTATTTGTATAATACTTTGTATCACTTATGATTTTTTATTTATGGTTGTCGCATGTGTATCAGATGTCTGTATTTGTATACTTTGTTGTCCTCTATATTTCACAACATGGGTATGATAAAAAAGGGTGAAATGAAACATCAGGTTTCTCACTTGACTTGTTTGATACATCATCATAATCATGATCACTATTACATATATATAAACGACTAAATCCCTTGTGATTTATGCTAATGCCATGCTTTAAGGATTTATCTAGTCTTTGGCACAATATGAAATATGACATTTTGAATGAAACAGGAGGAGAGAAGTATGCGTAAACATAGTTTTTACTTTGAATCGAAAGTTGTTGAATTAACTTTAGTGTGAACAGTGATCTTAGATCCCTTGCATTATATTGGTTGTTTACCTAGGTATTTGATATGGAAAGTATTATTATGGTATTTCTTATTTTTGTTCTGACAGTGATAGTTCGATATGTAGTAAAATGTGCGGATGTATGAAATGTCTATAAACTACTTTATACTTCTCTTATAATACCAAGTCTTTGGTTTAATCTTGAAGTAAAATTGATATAAGAACCAGTGGTTATGAATTTGAAATAAAAAATTTATTATTCTCACACACACAGGCAGGCGGCCGCTCAGATAAAGATTACTGATCAGGCTTTTACAGCAGAAGAAAAATGACTGCCGGTCCAAAAACTACCTCAATGCCCCAGTCTGTGAAAGAAACCTCAGCTGGGATTTTTTTTCATCGGGATGAACTCCGATATTACATTGAGAGCCAAATATATAACTCAATCCCGCAAGCTTCTCCCTATCTGTTTATCTATTTATTCGTGTCTTCCGCTTTTGAAGAAAGTATCACACTCTGTCAGTGACTGAGCTATGCGCGTGCAAAATAATTATGTCAAAGCAGTTGCAAAATATTGCGTAGGAGAAATGAGACCCATTTAAAATTTAATGATGTATTTAGGTGTAACACAATAAGTATACATGAATTTGCAAAGAATCAAGTCGTTAATGCTGCTTTAAGTTATCTAGTAGTTTACGATTTAATACAAATAAAACAAGAGCGTGTAAAATCGTAGACTAGCAGTTTTCGCATGATGAAGTTAAATGAGAAATAGCAAGACAAGGAAGTAAGGATTTTTTATGAGGAATTTGTTCCTAGCCAGAATTGGCATAATGACGAATTTGAAAGGAAGGAAATAAAGTTTTTCTTGCCGATTAGTTCAGACTGTTTTTACACATAAAAACAAACTATTTTAATGTTTCAATAAATCCATTTCTCCAATCGGATTCATTGTAAAATAGTAAAATCAAAAGGGAGGAAAATAAAACTTCCAACGGAATGACATCGTTTTTTTCCAAAGTTTTAAAGAATATAAGTAACATGGAATGAATGGAGGAAATTGTACAACACTCAACTATTAACTGACAAGTTTGTCTAATCTCTTCAGTTCTTTCGGCCAGAAGCTTACAAGATTTGTTTTTCATGTTGAAGCATTACTGAGCCATTTTTTGAACAAAGTTCTAACTTACTGGCTCATGGGACGACAACTAAACTTGAAGTTGACTTTTTCGATGGCGACAACAACAACAGAAACAGCAGTAGGAACCACGGCAGGCTCAAATGAGCACAGTTTTAACAGTAGAAATAAGCAAAACGTAAAGAGACTACTAAAAACATAACAAGAGAAAAAAGGAAAAGGACAATATGTGTTTTCAAAGCCACCAGCTTACTGAAGAGGAGGAAAGTCATACGGAAAGATATGTATATGTTTGTATATGCATACAAAACAGACACAGTTGCAGTCCTGAAGACACACACGAAGAAAGAAGTCAACTGGGGCCCGTAAAAACGTTACATTTATACATGCTGATATATTCTATGTGTTGTTAGCCAAGCGCTCAAGTAATTTATTAGCTGATTGTCTAATGTAATGTATAAAAGTACTTCGGAAGACGATAGATCTGCCTAGATTCCAATCCCGAAGAAGAAGTCTTGTCGAAAATTACAAGAGGAACGGGAAATGCGACAACCATAATGCGTGTAGCGAAGCAAAACTTGTAAAAGGGAGATCATTTCCTCTTTATCAAAGCGCTTTTGCTCATAGTCAATACTAATACCACCACCACACACCACCGTCGCCTATATTCCCGATACTCCTACTCTTTCGGAGTATACAAATAATATATTTGCGCGATGAGATATTTTATGAAAACATACTTTAGGTTGTATCTACTCGCTTATAGTTTTGTCTGATTCTGCATGAGTGACTGATGATGACGATGATTCTTGCTTATTTTCTAGGTTTTGTGTTGTTTTCAGTAAATATTACACGCTTGTTCGTTTCTACAGCCCCCAAATCAAGACTAATAAAGTCACATATATTTGCCACAAAATTACAAGCTATTTAAATTGAACAAAAAGTGTACAAGAAACTAATATTCAAGAGCAGTGGAATAATAGAAATAGAAAAGATTCAATACAAGCGATGTATGCTTGCTCTATACTCTATACAACATTGTAAACAATATTAAATTGTACGTTTATCTCATCTCGTCTTTTTTGGAGTTGGACTGGACTGAAGAAATAGAGAATGAATGAAGCTTTATTAAGCGAAATAATTTGAAATATAAAAGCAGCGAAAGTATTTTACATTTTTATCAATACACGTATTTATTTGAAATTAAACCCCACATAAACGTAAACATATGAAAAACTACCCTATATCAACTAATTTTTTCACATCATCTGTGGGTATCAAGTTTTAGAATCATAATCAAAAGTATAAGAAACATTTTCAAGCAACTTTCTCTTTGAAAAAATAAAAAACAACGTGCAACATTTTGACTGATAGGGGTTTGTTATGGTGTTTCCGTTAGTGAACCCGATTCTATATAATTAAAATCATATTGGTCTCTATCCTATATCAGACCCTTGAGCCAAATTTGGTATAAGTTGAGTCAGACAGATGTCATTACCTAAAGCACAAATTAGCTTTCGCTGCTTAATACAAAAAGAAATAATTTTGCATTGCTTATGTTATGTTCCGAAAAATATACGTTTGCCTATTACATACAAAATGCATATAGGAGTATTCACATTACACCGGTTTTTATTAGAAGGCCGACATATAAAGAGAAAGGTCTACAATAGTAATAGAAAAACGGCTGTAAGTTAACTA
>JAHZNG010004317.1:0-15045 GCA_027744375.1 Orchesellides sinensis
AGGGAGCATATCAAAATGGTCACTTTGTATTATTTCGATGCACGCGGGGTGAGTGAGCCTATAAGGATGATTTTATCATATGCCGGAGTCAAATTTGAGGACAATCGGTCCCCCTTGCCAGGTTTGCCAGCAATTCTTCCACCGGAAATCAAGGAAAGTAAGTGAGGGTTCATATATCAAGTTATAAATATCAGACGCAGTTGATCTGAATGTCATTAGGTATATAATATGTATTTGATTTAGTCGCTGATTAGATTTGAATTGTTGTTTTTGAACACAGGAACTACCTGGGGACAGGTACCCATGCTGGAATTTGACGGGAAGAAGTTGCACCAGTCGCTTGCCATTGCTCGCTACCTTGCTCGGAAGCACAACTTGGTTCCAGAGGACCTCTACCAAGCGGCACTATGTGATGAGTATGTGGACGCTTGTAAGGATTTTATGAACGGTTAGTCAGAAAAACACTTTAAATGGTTCCCAGAATTATCTTGTAAGTAGTCAAGTTCTACATTAATCAAATCATGCTTTGTAATTTTGTAGTATGGTTTGGCGTCTTGATTGAGGAGGATTCAAAGAAAAAAGAAGAAAAACGTCAGGAGGCTGTGGTCTCAACCAAGAAAAAATATTTGGATGTATTTGAAGGCATTGTGAAAGCCAATGGAGGAAAGCATCTTGTTGGGGATTCTCTAACATGGGCGGATATTTTCTTAGCTTATACAATTGATCATACTGCAATTGAAAACGAGGTTATATTAATGGACGATAATTATACAGCTTTAAAAAGTCTTTCCGAAAATGTATTCGCTACTCCAGGAATTAAAGAATGGATGGAGAAACGGCCAAAAACTCTATTGTAGCTTAATTATTGCTTGGGGTTAAACAAGTATGTGTTTTGTTTAATATATGTCAAATAAATGTCAGATTTAACGATACACAGCTTTAAGTAATTTTTAGATGTGTATGAAAACCTTCATTGTTGAAAATCATGGAATTTTAATTGGACCAGTACAAATAATGGAAGCCAAGCAAAAGAGTAGATTTTTTGCAAAATTGCAAAATACATTATTTCAATAAGTTGCCTGAATTTGTCATTGTATACATAAATAGTACCCGATATAAATTTTGTATTCGCATAATGCTATTTTGCAAGCAAATGTTACAAAGAAAAGGGGTGATACGATGTGTGATCTTTACTGGTACAGTAGAAGTAGAAAGTAAAGAGATTTCCATCTTTTTCGAAGAAGAAGTCTCCTTTGCTTGTTTTTTATGAAAATTTATAGGTACCACATCTACTGTCAACTGTTAGCTTCTCTCCCCTTTTGTGTCCTATCTTCAATCTTCACCAGGAAAACGCTATAAGACCCTCCACGTCTACATAGGTAAGTCGTGAATCCGACACAGTTTATAAAAGCAAAGTTACATATATATATATATGAAAACACATAAAAGATCAACAACAAGTGTTATAACAAATGCATATATGAGCTACATATATACGTACATATTACATTAATACTGCTTTACACTTTATACGGAAGGGTTAAGAAGGAATCGTCCATTTATTAATAAAAAGCCAACAACAATTGACAATCTTAGGTAACATTCCAATTAACATACCAAAAAAAAGTAAGGAAAAATCAGAATTCTTCATGTAAATATTTTCGATATTTAAGTACATATATACTATCTGTACATATAATTAGCCTCCTATCTAAACAAATATCAAATGATTAAAAACTGATTTGGCTTTTATTAGCAGATTCGTTCATAAATAATTTGCGCGAGAACAATGTCAAAAGTGAAGCTGTACTACTTTGATGGACGTGGGTTGGCGGAACCAATACGTCTCATTTTATCGCATGCTGGTGTGGACTTTGAGGATATTCGAATACCAATAGATTCCATGCCGGCAGCGATTCCTCCAGAAATTAAAGAAAGTGAGTTTGATTAAATCACTAATTACAATACAACTTGCCATGATGTATCCATATACTGTGGCCTGCGGCGTATGCGTTTAGGTATGTATATATTTCATTGAGTACTAATCAAATTTATGCATAACCTATCCATTTCTATGTAGAATGCACATGGGGTCAAGTACCAATGCTGGAATTCGACGGTAAGAAACTGTGTCAGTCGCTTGCGATTACACGGTACGTGGCTCGAAAACACAATTTGGTTCCAATGAATCTTTATGAAGCGGCTTTGTGTGATGAGTACGTTGACTCTATTCGTGAGTTTTTGTCCGGTTAGTTGTATAAAATTTAAAGGAGTATTGAGTATATAATATTTTGTCATTTTCGCATGTTTTCTTTAAAGACAAGCGTTTTTACTTTTATTTTTTCCCAGCGTGGTACGCATTTGCTTACGAAAAGGATCCAGAGAAGAAAAAGGAAAAAACTCAGGAGGCATTGGTGGCCACTAAGAAAAGATATTTGGATGTGTTTGAGTCAATCGTTAAGGCAAATGATGGGAAGCACGTCGTGGGGAGCTCCATAACTTGGGCTGACATTTACATAGCTCATGGTATCAATCATGTGGAGCTTGTTCATGGAGTCAGTTTGTTGGATGATCTTCCAGCGTTGAAAAATCTGTTTGACACTGTGTTTGAGGTCCCAGGAATCAAAGCTTGGATTGACAAGCGACCCAACTCAAAGATTTAAGCAGAAAATATTTTGCTTACGAATGCTTATACTCTGCACGCCCTAATCAGTTTGTTTTTAGTCTGAATAATACAACTAATTATGTAAAAAAAGTTTAAATAAATTAACATTACTGAAAATAACTTTTCAGGTTAGAAAATAATTGAAGCAGTCTGTTTATTTTAAACTGTAAAGTTATCATTCAAGTGTAAAGTTCAATCAGCTCGTCACAAACAGCCGTAGGAGTAAGCAGTCCTCTGTCTGTGATTAAAAAGGTGATATACTTGGGAGAGGTATAATCGACCCTAATTCTTTTGCTAATAGGATCTTCCTATAAACAAAAATACACAATTCCATCCAGTCTATAATTCTGCATTGATTTCATAAATATAAAATTCCTTTGTTTCAAACTTTCTTACCCGTATTTCCTTCGGTAAATCATCTTGGCTTATGGGATACATTAACGAAAACTTGAAGCTTTCTGCTAAAACATACATAGGTTTGTTCATTTCCCTAGCACAAATTGCCAACGGAAGT
This sequence comes from Orchesellides sinensis, assembly GCA_027744375.1. Taxonomy (NCBI): domain Eukaryota; kingdom Metazoa; phylum Arthropoda; class Collembola; order Entomobryomorpha; family Orchesellidae; genus Orchesellides; species Orchesellides sinensis. The sequence continues at coordinate 3,180 of JAHZNG010004317.1, forward strand.
GTACCAACCTGTACAAATTCAAAATATTAGTTAACTTTCTTTCTCACTTACTCTAAACCAACCAAACACCCAACACAGAAATTAGATGTTTATTACCATACCTTGTTAATAATTCCACCATTCTTCAGCACAGCTTCCGCTCCAACCAATACTAAATCCATGCTCTCCATCAACGTACCCACTTCAGCATCCCGGATAACTTTGACATCAATATTATAGTTGTCTTCAAAGAACTTTGCCACCGCATCATCATTTAATACGATATACACTGAAAAGTATATGTTTTTCGGAACATTGCGAAGTGTTTCTAGTACCACCAATGAGTCACTATGCACGAGTATTTTCTACAAAACAATACAGAAACCAACATATCTACATTTTACTAATATTAGCATTTACCATAATATATAAATACTTAAAAGAGTAATCCCATTTTAACTTACAGCTCCATCAAATACTAAAGTAACCGCCCATCTACTAATCTTTTCAACAGATCTTTCACACCTCTTCAAATACTTCAGCCCTTCACTCATCATTTGCTCCCTACATTTGGACACGTCCTCTGCTTCAATTGATGACAGCGTTAAACTCACATATCTAATACACTGGGCGCATGCAGATGTCACAGCAAGCTTGGACTTTGTCATTATCTGGGATCCTTGGGTTGCGGAGATCTTTTCATTTGCCTCTCGTAACTCAGATGTCAATCCAATAACAGTGGATCCTAAAAACCAAACCATAAACCAAAATATTCAACAATTTATTTCAAAACCTCATCATTTAATCACCTATTAATTAAACTAATAATTAAACCTTTATAATTTTCAATCACGTCCAGTAACGTTCGAACAGCTGCCATCACAGGTGACTCAGTGACCACCAAGGATTCCACAGGAGGCTTCACAGTCGACGGCATTTTTTCTTCTGCTTTTTTAAAACTTGGAGGAAGGGGTGTGGGTAAATGTGTAGTTTGCTGAAATAAAGGTTCATTCGAAACCGTGTTGGCCGGCTTTTCAGGTGCTTTTTGTGCAGGTGCGGACGTTAAATTACTTTTTTTATGCTTTTTCTTGCCACCTGGCATTCCTTGGTTTCTTTTTTAACAAATATATCGCTTTTTATTCTTACACTAATAAAATATATTTATATACTCAAAAGTAAGTAATACTTATTATCCATACACAATCCAGTACTTAAACGTTAATATTTAAACCAGCTGATTTCACTTTTGAAAGCGTTTACATCATCCTCAAAATAAAACCAGCTGGGCTGCATCTGCTTTCCAAAACAGATACTTATTTGCCGTGATGCTCTCTGCGTAAGCGTCTAATACAATAACAAATGTCACGTTGTAAGATAGCGCGTGTTGATGGGGCATCCCGAGACTCATTAATCCATTTATCTAGAGGAGTCTCGTCTGTGGCGGCGGTCACGGTCCCTTTCTCCTCTGTCCCTGTAATCTCTATTTGGAGGAGGACTGCGGCTCCTACTCCTGTGATGACGACTTCTGCCATTGTCCCGATGATCACGACCCCTTCCATTTTGGTCTGGTCTCTTATCATGGTCTCGACTTCTACTTCTCCCCCCGTCATACTTATCGTGTGGCCACCGGTCCATTGGATCAATGTTACGGTTCTTCTCAGCTTCGTTGTCAACTTTCAAAGTTTTGGCGTGACGCTTTCCACGGTTATCATCGGAAGAAGAAGAAGAGGATGATGAAGAGCTGCTGGTACTACTGGAGGAGCTAGACGTGGATGAGGAGCTACTGCTGCTGCTACTGGACGACGAAGAACTGGAGGAACTGCTGGAATCATCTCGACGGCGCCGACGTTTTATATTCTTATCTTTGTCATCTTTCTTATCTTTTCTACTTTTCCTGTCTCGCTCACTATCGTCTTCTTTCCGCTTCTTCTTCTTTACAGGAGGGCTCCTGCTTCGCTTTCGCTTCTTTAGTCTCTTTTCTTCAGCCTTGTTCTTCTTCTTGATTCGCTTCTCAGCTTCACGCTTCTTCTTCCGCATTTCTTTTAGCTTTAGCTTCAACTCGTGAGCGCGGAGTTGGGTGAGGGGCGTTGTAAGGTCATCTGAGAGCTCGCTTTCGTCGCTGGAGGTTGAGGAGACGTCTAGGTGAATAGTCTGAAAATTCAACCAACGAAAGATAAGATTCATAATAATCGTGTTATAAAGACAACTTTTTAAAATATATTTTTACAAACTTACATTCTCTGGATTCGTTGGAATGAAATTCCGGCACTGATAAGTTAAGTGACCAGGATATCCGCATTTCCCACATGCTCCAATTTGTCCACTGCCTTGCGGAAGTTTGTCCATTTCGTTTCAAAATATTTCAAGTAACCTTACGGTAGAAACAGACCTACTGGTTGGCTGAAGGAATGTAGAGAAACGTAAATGAGGTTTTCAATATAAAATTATTCTTTAGAACAAAATTGACATACAACCACAATGCACATGTGAAGTAAACAAAAAATATCCTTTTTCTAGACACATCCACAATTCTCAAAAGGAGACGTTTTATTTAGAGCAAGCATTGGGGCAAGCTGAGAAATTGTAATGGATAATATCCTTTTCCAATTCCATTCCGTCAGGCTTCTGGTTTTGAGCTGTTTGAATATGAATGATAAATGGGCTTGGGCTAAATAAATGAACGAGATCCATACGAATATTCTAATTCTAACGAGCTGTGAAACTAATTAGGAATTTAGATTATCATGATTATTATATAGGGATAAGGATATTTAGATTTTTGAAAATTCGGATTTGTCGAACACCGCTAACAACATTTAAAATCAATTAACGGTTTCGTAATACTGCTATGATATGGACCATATCAAGTGTCACACCATATTTTAATACCCCAGTATTAAACTCTTAATGACCTTTGCCTTTACAGTAAGGCCCTACGAAAGTCACCTACACAAAAATAAACTAAAAGAGTACACTCAGTATGTCAATATGTCATGGTCTCTTGATTGAGGTATTACATGCCTCATGTTGAAGCATTATATTTTAAATGACCTTTGACCTTATCAAAGTCGCTTACATAAAACCCAACTAAGGGAATACATTCAGTTTGTCGAGAGCTTTTGATTGAGGTATCACATGATATGTTGCAGCATGAAATTCTGAGTGACCTTTGACCTTCGATAACAACCATCTTCGAACTACTCTAAACCAAGGTCACTAGAAACGGATTGGTGAAAACCGTTTTCAAAAAAGTCAATTAGTTTTTGAATTATCGTAGGATGGACAGACAGACAAAAGGACACTAGCGATTTTAATACTTCGCTGTTTCACAACTCGTAATAAGGAAGTTTTAAAAAATATTTGAAAGTTATGTAGGTATACAGAATATTCACACCTTTTATTAACACATTAACAAAACATCACAATCTCTCAATCAGTTTATAATAAAAACAATACAGTACATTGTATGATAGTAAAAATGAAAGAAGTATACTTATAACTACGCTTTAACCACACAAAAAATTAAATTTTAAACTTGCAGTTAACGATGTTTAATTGCTGATCTGGATGAAGTATTTATATACAATTTTAATCCAAGAATAGCAACAAAGAATACCATGTCAAAGGAACTGGCAATAGATGATGAAAAATGAAATGTGCGTCCGAAGTCCTGATTTGAAATATGTACCTGTGAACAAAAATAAAAAAATAATCTAATCAATCTGTTTCCGTATACTTTGGTAGAGACTATAGATTATTTATTCGATCGGAGTTTGTCGGTACTTATCAGCAGTCTGTTAGCAAATATTCTCCAGTAACAAACTAAAATCCAGTACCAGATTCATAATTAATCGCACGTGAAGTAAGGAATCTATCATTTTAATATACGTGTCACGCAGAAGTCAAGACCACAACAATAGATGTTGACAATAAAATTCGTAACACGACTGCTTGCAACCAAAAAATACAACATTAATATGTATACAGTGACCTTCTTACCCCATGTCTTTTATGCCAATGCATCATCTCGGTCCGCAATATAGTGCTCGGCCATTTCAATAGTAGCGAAGTTAAGGAAATGTGAAGGTCTGTGAACTTCGTGGTAAAATTCTTTAGGATTCGCTAGTACTAAGTCATATTTCATCGTGGGTTTGTGCCGCACGCCCATGAAGTTGTAGTTCCAAGATCCACTTGATGGAACCATGAAAAATCCCAAAAATCTGTCACTCAAAAGTATTTGAACCTTTTCGTAATGAGAAGGCAGGTATCCTTTTGGATTATTTCCACGATCTGTATTTTGTCGACCCCATTCGTAGCCACTGAAATGGTAAAAGTAAGAGCATTAAATTAACGAAATATTTAAGTAATAATCATAGAGCTACAGTTTAAACTGCTGTCAAAGATTTACCTTGGAGTAAGTTTGTATGCTGTCAAAGAGCAAGAACCTGGCGTGAAAGAGCAGGTGATGATAACAGACTTTTCTCCATCCCATTCTGGGTTTTCAGCCATTACCTTGGCATGGGTTGTGATATCTTGTGGAGCTAGCTGTGGGAGCTCATTAGGCTGAGTATGGATCCAACCCAATGGTTCATATTCTGTAAACATGATTGATGTATATTTAATTTAATTAGTCTAGTCTGTAATAATAATACTTATTTTAAAACTCAGCAAAATAATTTAAACAACATGTTTACCTTTCAAGAGATCGTGTTGTGGCAAGGAAATGGGTAAGTGGACCGTCTGATGGGTACCCCATTGAGGAGGCATTACAATACAACGAATTTCCTTCACTTGTGGATTATCAGGTGGGCTTACGCCGTACAAGTATCCAGCAATTTGGGCTCTACAAGAGAAAAATAAAAACGTCATGATATGCCACAAATATAGTTTGTAATTGTAAATGCACAAATTACTATAATCATAAATCATAAATACTCGCTCAAGAATGCCTTCAACACCTCCCAATGCCTGGATCATATCAGTTCGATAGTTGTTAAGATTCCAAAGCTTTCCGTCATGTCTCTGATGTGTCCACCAAAATGGATTCTGTTTCAGGACTTGATATTGCTTGAATTCTGTCCTCACACGCCATCCTTTGTCGTATGCCAATGTGTGACGATCTTTTTGGAAGAGTGTGTTAATTCTAGGTATACCTCGATCCCAACTGTCTTCTAGATCCTCTAATGTTAACCGACGGTTCTGAGCATTCGCTTCTTGTCGTTTAAGTGCGTATTCAGCCCAGACACGCTGAGAATCGATGAATTCTGCTTCCCATGGCTGCACATATCTATTAATTTATGTAAACATAATGAAAAGGACTTAGTCTTTCATGGAATGTAGTGTGCTTTTGACGTAAAAAGCACAGCCCACAATAGCGCAGCAAAGACTAAATCGAACTCACCTGTAGAGATTAGGAATTAGCTGATCTTCGTCATGACTTAAACCTGATCTAAAATGAGTAATTCCAACATCAGTCTGCTTACTCCACCGTAGATCAGACTGTGGAATTAATACGTGACCCATAGACAACATTCCTAAGCCTCCTAGTTCCTTAGGTGTGTAAAATACGACAGGAGGGAATCTTGAGGGCATTTTGGAATTTAATCCAATCTTGATACGAGTCTGAATTTTATTTTCACATTTGACAAGTAGATCAAGAAGCTCTTGTGTGTTGACTACTGCTTCTCGGAAATACGTCATCAAGCCAATTAAGGCGGTGTTCCATTTATTGACAATCTTTGTGAAAGTAGTTGATCCTGACGCCATCAAAATCTGGCGAACACGATTGTGGAATCTACTCATTGATTCATCATCAACTCTCAAGAAACACTGAGCTGTTCTCTCTTTCGTCACTTCATTTTGCAAGTTCCAGACACCATCTCGATGAGTAAACTCTTCATGTGTTGTGCGGCATTTTGGTAGAATACGACATTCAAACCCACACATGTTGAATAAAAGGTTTGGATTGTCCTAAAAACAAAAGAAGAAAAAATTGTAGTAAGTGTTGCAAAATTTTTCTTGTTCAGCTTTACATGCTTTTTAGTTTCTAACCCGGGAATAGACGCTAACAAAACTGTTTTCCCATTCAATTGTTGTGACTGATCGTGGTAGACGATTCTTGATGTCCCAGAAGACAGCACGTCCAAGGTTAACATCATGCTTCATAAGTCTCATCCTTGAATCACGTGGCCAACACTTTTTATTGTTGTAGCCGACAATGTTCTCATTATTTGGGTCAGGATGTTCTGTCAGGTACCGCTGGATCAAATCCTTTGCTTCTTCTGCAGTAAATCGGAATAACACATGGATTCTGTCAACGTAACGGATATAAATCCTGATTGGATGTGCAACTTCGGTAGCTACGTCTTGGAAAGTTGCAAAGTCGTTGGGCATCTGAGGTGGTCCAGCCATTTCTGCTGCTCGTTGAAGACCAAGTACCAACAGATCCAATACAAGGCCATAATACTGGAAGCAGATACACATTAATTGTAGGATTTGTAGGTGATTAAAATAACTGGTTTATCAGCATAAAAATTACTATAATCAAGTGCCATTCTAAAACTCTAGCCTTACCTGCACAATAAACGAAGCAAACTGAAGCCCTCTAATGATACCGTAACTATTAGTATGGTTCATATCTTTGTAGTTGATGACAATGTTATTCTTTGCTGTCATGTAATCTAGCATAAGAAAAACAGAAACAAATCATTAGACTTTTAATATTACGTTTGTGTCTCTAAAATGTAAGCAGAAAATCATTTTCTTTCAACATGGGCTAACCTGCCATATTATGATCGACAATCAAACGAAGCAGTCTGTTCAGCAATGTGAGATCCATTTTCTCATAGATCTTTTCAAACTGTGACTCCAAAAGCACATTGCATTCTCCTTCTCCAGTGTCCCAAACTTCCTGCAAGTTATTAATTCCCTGGCAGAATTTGTATAGCAACAGAGGAGATGGCTCGGAATCAGCCGGCTTAACCCATTGTGGAAACAATCTTCTTTTGTCAGCCTCATACCATAGATATTGATCTAGGTAAGCATCAGTAATTTTCTCCAACGGCTCAACATCATAAACAGGTACAAGGTGAGAATACAAGTCCATAAATTCAATTCCCACTTCTTTGAAAGCTCTCTGAGTCAGCAAATGACGCTTAATTCGAGATAAAGCTTCGTGGGGGTTGTCATACGCTTGTTCAATCAATCCAAGTTCCTCTCGCTGATTCTGGTTAAGCCGAGACTTCACACTGTGGACCAAATAAAAAAATTGTTCAATTATGCTGAAGGATTGATAATGAATGAGAAACAACAAACCATCTCAAACAGAAAACCTATTTTACCTGTAAGCTTCTTTCAATCTTTCCAAAGCCAAGATAAGGAGTTTTGTGTCGTGCTTGTAAGATAAAGGTGGGAATGGTATAGGAGAAAATCGACGTGACTCAAGCCAATGAACAGTTGTCGTATAAATAGCAATAGCTTCCTCGGGTGAAATGTAAGGCCCATCCTTAAGATAGTTATGCTGCCTCTCCTGTTCAGCCTTCAAATACAACCGAGTAAGGCGACCCAGATTCTTTTTACAAACAGTCTTGTCAACGGTCGCACCTCTTCGAATTCTCTCTCTATTGTAATGTGCAGTATTGGTCCACCAATCCGACTTCATCTTCACAAACCTTAGAATCATGTTCTCAACTGGGGTAGGAAGTCCAGGCACCTTCCAGGGAATATTAGCTTTCCAACACCGCCAAGCTTCAGATAAATGCTGTAAAACGATTATTTAAAAACTAGAGCACTCAACTTTGTAAAAAATTCAGATAAAAATTGAAAGGAATTTAGTTAATGATGGCATACCTGAAGAATAGTCTTTGCTTTGTTGGCCTTAATTCCTTCCGGCATCATATCAACAATGTCGTGCATAACAGATGCTCGCAACTCCAAATCAAAATGACTCTCGACTCGCTGTTTTGTTACTGTCTTTGCAACTCCTTTAGAGTGACGTCCTTCAAACTGCCTAGATAACAGATTACCAAGCCATCTTTCTAAAAGGGGAGTAATGCCTCTCAAAAAGAAAAGCCAAACCCGCCATCCTGGTGCCCAAAATCCACAACCTGGGCCCTTACCAACCGGTCCCTGCAACAAAATGACAAGAGTTGTATTATAGAGGTTGAACAATAGAATAGTTGCAATTTGCAATAATACTTAATAGTTGGCCAAAAAAGTCTAATACCGTATTAAATCTGTAGTAGATAACATGCTTCAAATCCTTGCACATTCTAATCTGCTTCATTAATTTGTACTTGTATCTGTACATTCCTGTAAGCTGTCCAACATGAGCAAATATATATTGCATTCCATCAGCAAGTTGGAAAGCATCAACGTTATTTAGTCGGTATTGGACATGGGAGTCAACTATCAATTTGGTTAACCGAAGAATTTCTCGACACAAATGGAAAGCATTTCCGAACCGGGACTTCTTTCGCTCTTTAGTTGTTAGTGTTTTGACTGGTTTCAAGTTAAAGTTATAATCCAAATGCAAATAGTTCAAATTCTTTCGATGGATCAAAAGGTTCAACATATTGTATCCTTGTCGGCAGACCTATACCAAAATTAATTAACAACGCTATTATATTGTTATAAATTACTACAATAACTGATTATGCGTAATATTAAAAATCTTCACCTGTAAACCAGTTTCAACCCAATCCAGCGTTGTACACTGGAAAAACTTTGTCGCTTTGAATGAACGGAACAAGTATCGTTTCTTCTGATGGCTTTGGTGGACGATGCTTTAAAGCATTCAAAACATAGTATTTCAGCAGCTTTTGGTACGACACTCTAACTTTTACAGGTTGACCAGGTGGGCAATGCTCCTACAAATACAAAAAAACAACAATTAGTTCAGTGCTCGCAACGTCGCAACTAAAGAATCAGAAAATTAAATCAACAATTCGGTTTTACCTTGTACCAACTCTTCACCAATGGAACGTCCAATGACCTACGCGTGCGACCAGATCGCATATTATAAGGACGAGGAGCCCACAACAATGCAATTCCATTAGCTGTGTTGTCTGTATACATTGGAAGTGAGGAAAGCAGAGGCTCCACATATTCCAGCTCGAAGTCGTCATCTTCATCAAAATTGTCTTCCAAAGACTGAAATTTAAACATTATTACGGGTTAAATAGATTAGATTCAATACTTTACATAACATTAACCTGTAACGTTTATATCAATTGTAATAGGCTAGTTAAGTGTATCGTTACTGTCAGTGCAACCATAAATATCAAGTCATTTAGGCCAATGGTTCTGAACGATGATTATTTTTGCACCATTCGCACCCCATATATATCATAAAGATATTTGGAACTATTTATATGGTGCTTTTTAATGTGTTAAACACTAGTTAGAGACAATGCATAACAGAGAAAGAATACTAATTCAAAATCAGTTTTACCTTTACTGCATGACGATGAGAAATCGGGTTGATAAGTGGATCAAAGTAGAAAGCTGGCAAATCGGGATCTTCTGTTTTAATAAATACCACGTTTGGAGTATGGTACCTTTAAAATAAAATACCAAACGAACTTTCATAAAGGAGAAAAGATAATGTGTGATTTTCAATGAATTGAACAAGTACTACAATAAAAGTCAGATTTCTTACCAGCTCGCATGAACATAATCTGGCATGTTATTATACAAGTACGGGAATGCAATCCTGTACTCAGTTCTTATAGGCTGCCTAATGATCACCTTGTTGATGTCATTGAATTCATTCCAATCTTCATCCCTACAACAGGTAGAAAAATGAGTATTTTTATTATGTACATTACTTTTGGCGAACTATTTAATGTATGACATGATATATTTGTGTATGTAATTATCTGGCTGTGTAACGTATTATTTCTTCACTTACAGCTGGCTTTGATCCTTCACTAAGGGTTCAAACTTCGGTCCTCCAGGAATAGCCATGTTCAATGCTTTAGCAGTAAAAAACGCTTTGAGGTCAAACAAATAAAAGTAGTTGTCATCCACAAGGTCAGTCAGCAACTGATTAGCTAATCGATACAACGTAGCTAACTGTGGAAGTTCCAACTGCCATCGTTTGTATGATGGTCCATTGACAAATTTAGTGTCTGACAATGGTTTGTAGTCGTAGAACCATTCTGCAACAGACCTATCTTCTTCAGGATCAAGATCTATCTGAATGGCTTCCAATGGCTCTACGTCAAGAACGTTATCAGCGTAATCCAAAGGAGGTTCTTCGTCATCAAATGGAGGAAATCTCATTCTTTTGAAATGACGTCTGTCTCTCTTTTCACGACGCATCATGATCCACATGGTTCTGTATAAAACAATAATACAAACTTTAAAGGGCAAATTGCAACTAGTTAATTATTAATATTATTAAGCTAGAAATACATGTGTCGTTACTGTCAGTGCAACCATAAATATCAAGTCATTTAAGCCAATGGTTCTGAACGAACATTAATTTTGCACCATTTGAGCCCATAATACCATCGTGATACATGGGACAAAGCATTTTATGGTGCATTGATTAGCGTCTTAAGTCTTACACTGACCAGGATTTATTGAAACTTACCCCCACTGAGCAATGTATACTGGCTCAATAACCCACGGAATTTCATTAACGAAAGAGATAGCTCCAGTGATGTGGTACAACACCTTGACATCCCTAATCTGTTCCCACGGCATAGGCATATTTTCAAGAAGTTTCAAGATAGCATGCGGCATATACTTCAAAGCTCCAAGGTACACTCTCTTGTCATGCCGATATTTTCTGGAGCTCATGTCACCATGATCTCTGATGATTTTTCGGACATGCTCCGGTGGCATATCCTCCTTCTGCGTGTCAACAAATCCAAACTTCCTCTTCTCTGCATACCTCTTAGTTTGCAACTGCTGCCATTTCAATGCTGCAAATAATAAAAAAATGTCACTCTAATTACATTACGTCAACATTCAACATTGTAAACAAGACATACAACATAACACCGCAATACTCCAAATAAATTTTAACAACCTTTTTCCTGCTTCTGGTCTTCCGTGAGATCATTTTCATGCGTTCCAGGAGCACTGAGGGCAACAGGATCAAAAGGAGTCGTCCCTGGTGGAGCAATATCCTGAAAATATCAAAAAATAATGCTAATTAATAAACCACCCTCACCTATCCCTTTTCCTCTCCCTCTCCATCTAAATGCTTTAATTAAAATTGACATTACCTCCATCATTGACATTGAAGAAACTTGCTCTTGCTGCTGCTGCTGCGGAGGCCATGGCGGGGGTGGCTGGCCAGGCGGTGGGGGAATCATATACGGAGGTGGAAACGACATTTTACTTCAACTTCCAAAACACCTACTTCCACAGTCCCAATAATTAAATTATTGTTCCACAACAAAACACTGACACCTCTTCAATCACATCACATACATTTTTTAACAAAAAATTAAACTAGTCAACTAATCAGGAATATTTTTTCACTGTTGATTAAAATGATATAATTTTTTAATCAGGTCAAAATCATTTGTATTCCATGAATGGCCGGTTGTATTCCTTGTTTTGTTGAATCTGACTGTTTGTAAGCAGCTCAGAGAATCTACAGCGTATATTTTGCGGGGCTCATACTCTCCGCTTATGCAATACACTCTATGGCTGTCATTTACTCAATGCAATGTTCAGCCACACTCGGTAGTGGTACTGCAACGTTATAGATGGCAGGAATGGGATATTTACGAAAGCTATACTTCATCATAAGCATAGTTATAGTTGTCTTTGTTCACCCTGCTTATCTAATGTTCCACTTCCAGTCATTCCAGCTCTTCTGTCCAGCTAAACGGATGTGATGACCATTATGGCCTCTTCAGTATATATG
>JAHZNG010004318.1:0-13234 GCA_027744375.1 Orchesellides sinensis
ACAGAGTTTTTACTATCATATCGGTTGGATTTAATGCTTAAAGATATGTATCATCTCTTTCATTTCTGTAATTTAACTTAAATTTACTTTTTTGACAATTGGGATTCGCTTTCTACATATATAAAAATAAAATCATTCTCCTCCATTGAAAAGCAATACCTAAATGACAATGGCTAGATTCAGTTGAACGAAGATTTTTTGATTAAACTATGCTACATCTTAAATCTTGCATTTACGACAAATCTCTTCTGCACTGCAAGCTTATTTATGGTAAAACCTTTTTAAGTAGATTATATTCTTATGCAACTAAAACTAAAGGTCGATGCAGAATTTAATTAACTTAACTTTTAAACTTAAATTACAAAATACAAGGTCTATAATGAGAAATATATCATCATTTGTACAGCAAATACATTATAAAGAAGTACAACCTTTGAAACATACAAAATTATGCAATAATTTATATATCCACGCATATGGCATATAAGCCTCTGTTTCACGGTGTGATATTGTGAGATATATTCAAGTCCAAGGCTACTTAACCGACTAAAAATAATACTTAGTTAACTAATGGATATTAACATTAAAGACGAGCTGTTGTATCGATCAGTCGTTTTAATATATATATATATAGTTTTATGTAGTGCAACAGATGCAGTAGTGTGTTTCATTTGAGCACATACTCCATCAATGATATTCCGGACGAACAAGGTGAACTTCAGCTTGTTTGACAACGTATGAAAAAAAGATCAAAGAGTCGGGCTTAGCCATATCGAGGAAATGCCTTTAAACCTTAAATCGAACATTAAAATGGTAACAAAAATTGTTGGAGAGTACACATTACTCATTCCACTCCATGTTATGACAGGATGGAATGTACCGTATTATGCTTTTGTGCGTGAATACAATGTTGTTATGTATGTGTAATACATAATGTAAACAAATCAGTTTGAGTTTTGTATAATTTGATAAATATGATAAAGTGCAACAATTTAAGAGATATTGAACTCCTTTCAACCGCTGAATGAACTTTCCATAGATATTTCAATACGTTAATGTGGCATGCTATCTTTACACCCTCCCCGCAATGCGGACCGCATTGACTAACCCAAAATCCAAAATGGAATTGATTTGTAAAATTATATCCAGCCAATAATAAAGAAGTAAAAGTTTCCAGGGACTTCTTCTACGCTGCAGTTTAATTTGATTATGAAACGGCCATCTGCTAAAATATATATAGACATTTTAGAAAGCCTTCCAATACCTATTCATTCATCACTATGTTTGTGAAACTATAAATGCACTTTGCTTTGTAAGTTGCGATCCAGCACAAAGTAATCCAATAAGATATTTATGATATAAAATTAAGAAAATTAATTTAAACGCAGGCGAATCGGGAGTACGCACGAAGGTTGTTCAGCTGCTATTAATAGTTGGACCAGCAAAATAAATACATAGTTGATTACGTTTCCAGGATATGTTGCTTACTTTGTTAGATGATATTATTAAATCAACACTTGTGCGAACAAAATGGAAAGGACAAATGATTACGGCCGCTGTTGGCATAAAATATTTTCAACATTGTCATCGGTCATCCGGTGAACGTTTATTGCAAAATACGTCAAATATACTGTTATAAATATTTTATGAGGTATATTGTACGTGCTGGGGAAAAGTCCTTGTTGAACTGCTTAAGAAAATTGGTCTGTCTTTGTTAAATCGATTTACGATCCATTATGCAGTACTTTAAGCATTTCAAATGCCCGTTGAATTAAAAATATATACTTCTTTAACTTTGATCTCTGTTCCCTCCTTTCAATAGCTTGTATGCATTTTATACCTGATCCTGGTCCTGATCCTGAACTAAAGGCTGGCAGATGTAAAAAATACTATTTAATACTAAAACTTTACACGTACCCACTGACACGTGTTGGAACTACATAGTTAATCGAAACTCCCATAAAAAACTAAAGTATTTATAAAAAGTATTAGTTTAAAAACCCATGCTCTTTTTAGCGATAAGTTGCAAGTTGTTGTTGATTCACAAACGCATAAGTCTGATGTTTGATTTGCCTCGCGTAACCTTCAAGGAGGCGTTACAAAAAAGAAGCTTTGTCATCTTATTTGCGTCTGTCAACCATATATAAACTAATTTATCAATGCAATCGTTCATAAAGCATCATTTATACGATAAGAGTGACAAATGCTAAATAAACTCGTAAAAAATGGATATGCTGGAAAAAACTAGGGAGGCAATTGCAATTCATAACATATTATCTGACTATTCGGTATAGAGAAATGTATTTGCTCTTCTTTCCTGTATGCAGATAAACGTAAAGTTTATTCGCGAAAAACCATTGCTCAGATGTGTGAAATTAAACAGAGACAGGGCAACATTTTACTTCATCTGTGTCCCACAAAATCACAAACAAGATTCTCATCATTGTCATTAAAAAAAGGACTAAAACGATGTTGTCTGTTAGGCATGTACTTCAGTGATTTTGTTCTGGTAGGTTATTTGCTACTGTAAGCGTGTAAGTATTGTTGTGATAAAAAGTATTAAACCTTACACCATGAACCACACAACGCCTTACAGTTAAGTTAGATAATATCAGAATGCCCACATTATTTAAGTTGATGCATGTTTCCAAGATTTACAAGTATACCAAGTGGCTGTGTTTCGACTTTCGACACATCCTACGACATTACGCTGGTCTAGATCTAGGCTCCTTTTTGCATAAAACATATATAAACCTCATTATATAGATCGCTCACATTTTTTTTCATTTAACCGTATATCAAGTATGAACTATAAGATACGATGCAGAAAGGCCAAAAAGTTGAGGAGCATGAAAAGTCAGTGAGGAGTGAGGACAGTTTGAAAACTGAATTGTGTACTTTTATTAAAGGTACATATGTATAAAAAGATGGGATTGCAATCAAAATAGCAAACGTCGGACTAAGTTGTTTGCAGAAAAAATCAAGCAAACTAGAGGGTAAAGTTGGCTGAAATGTGGTGCCAACATCAGCTCTATGTGCTATCTGTAATAGTAGCAACATATGTAATGCTCTCTAAGGTTGCAAATGATTTTATATCACATTCACTCTAACTATGATTCTAATTTCTTCAATGTTTGTTTGTGTGTAGAGTTTATCACGCTAATACCTCTGTGTTAAAATAGGTTCAATGATGGATTTTCTCTGATAATCTTTGCCATGATGTGTCGTCAAAAGCAATGAAGAAAGAATGAATTTCACAAAATTCGTTATCATATATAGTTGGTGATACCAGTGAGATACACATGCAGGGTTTCTATAATACATAATAATATCTGTGTAACTGTAATGCACAACAGGAGATCATGTCATTTGAATTGCAAAGAAGTTGGAATGTAAATTCCAAGTTTTTGATTCTTGGATTTACGTTTGTTACCTTTCTCTCTAAAGCGGAGTCTCGTTCTGGCTGCCGTGCTCTGCTTGTGTCGCGTAATCTCATCGTCGATATAACCGTTTAGCGTACATAACAGACAGCAGTAACGCACACGTTTTCCCAACCCCAACTCGTTGGTTAAGCTCTAATTCACTACTTCTTGAATAAGAACACGCGAAAAGGGTTGTCAGAAGCTTATTTACTGTAAATTGGTATTGGTACACATTTTTTCCTTTTTTAAGAGGAATATGTCAGGAGTGTTGCTTTCATTATTTTAAAATTCACTTATTGTGACAAGTTATCCTAAGATTTGCAACGATTTCTCCTGGCTCAAACATTTTATTAAAATTGAACGCATTTATAACAGATGATTAATTATGGTAAGTGTATTCAGCACATTTTAAATTCATAATTTTTTAATTTGAGTAGTTCATTAATCTTATTCAAATCATGAACAGCCATAATATTATTTTAACTTTGCCAACTACAAAACACGTGTAGCTGTATTCTGCATTTCATCCTCAAATCTTTGTTATCAAAAGTTAAAAAAACTGTATAAATGACTAATGAATAGTGACATTCTAAATTCCATTTAAAGCATGATTCAGATATTATTATTTGAATTTTACGAGTCGTGACCTGTAAATGGAATCATTAATGCAATTAATATTGCTACCGTTTAAATATATAACATTCCAATTACGGTTATAAGTTTAAATCAAATGAAGGAATAAAAATAGCTAACCTTCATCGAATTAAGCACATTTTGTAAAATAGCACTCATGCAGGATGAATTAATACCTATTTATTTTTAAAAAATGGTGTTTTTTAGTTTTTCAAATGAATATGAACAATTGCAAAAGAACTTCAAGTTGGAAAAATAATAACACTTTCTTTCTCAGAAGAGAAGCGTTGGCGTTGAGTCACATAGCAAAAAAAGTACCAGTTTATTCTTTTTTTAACCTTTGTTGTATTGCCCACATCCAGGACGCACACATTGTCAGAAATTAGTCTAAACTCTTTGTATATGTAAGTACCTGTATATATGTACATATACAGCCTTAGGTTTTGTTTAATTTGAAAACTCAAAGTGGTGACCAACGCTTTTGTTCCCAAATTTCTTACTTCGTGAGTTCAAAGTGTAACGCCCTGTTCTACTTCCTGTTTACCACAGTCAAAACAACTAATTTTCATTTTAAGTGTTAGCTTTCACATGAAACGATTGGGGTAGTCATAAAATTTGTTTCAAAGGCATTATTACTCATATTGTACGCAACAGTTTATTAAAATTTTCAGGTGCGCCGTGCGGTACGAAAATTTTTGCTGACACTGAATTCTTAAAATATGTAGGTATCTTTTAATGTTTTTATGTAAAATAGCATACTATTGAGGTGGGTGTTTGGGGAGACTTAAAAAGGATGCGTATTATTTTAGGCACTCTGGCTATATTTACATACAAAACCCAAACATGCGGAGAAGAAATCACATTAAAAAGAAAATAAATATGTACATAACTAACATTCAATCGTACACCTTCTCGCATATTATGAGTTTTAGTTACACATTTAATATATGTATCTATACTTCCTTTTAGTAGATACTATTGTTGCTTTTGTTATTCCCTTTCAAATGTCATTTCCAATTGTAGTTTTAAAACTTGGTAGCTAACATGAGCTGAGATTTGAAAACAAAGCTGTAAATCAAATAGGCTATAATTATTGGTGTACTTAATGTTTTACGTAGCTATAAAATGGTGCTTAGAAAAAAAGTATTTTTTTCATTTAGAAGGATCGGAAAGAGTATCATCTCACAACTGTTTCTGTAGTGAGTAGGTTCGGGTGGCATAAAGTACAATTTTACGACCGCAGGACGTGACATGACAGAAAGAGATTTGATGATGCAAAGAAATAAGCAAGTTAGTTTTTATGAAGAGAAATGCAGATTAACTAGCGAAAATACCAAACTTTAACTCTTCAAACTCCCTGCTGCTGCCTGGATGAAAAGGGTTTATTGCGAATTGCAAAATGACAGTTCATCATAACATTAATGTCTTGCAGTGTCCTTATCCTGAGAGCCAGATTTTCATGAATTTGTTAACGATACTATTGTAAAGAGTAGTTTCGAAAATTTCATGATTGTATCATAAAAATCTCTAGACAGGAACAAATTGTATGAATAATTGCAAACAAAGAGAAGAGAATGGGAACAGTGAGGCTAGACGGATTGCAGACATACAGACTTTTGCCCGTGAAGATAATTATATGGTGTCCTTTTAGTGCTCTGCCGTTTCCAACTTCGTATAATGTGTAACTGATCGAGCACACATTCCTCTTGGTGTGTGCTGAGTTTGGAGGAGTTTAAAAACAACTTTTAAAAAGTCATTTTATTATGAAATGAATGAGTTCTTTGTATCAAGAGAAATCTCCGTGGCTTGCGAGTTAAGTTGTGAAGTACCGCTATTGCTTCTCCGACTTCATGAAATTAAACAAGTGCCCTTGTCTGCAACATTACTAAAACTCTTGTTCTGTGAACGTATTGATTTCAGTCGGCATTTGTCAATCCGTGGGATAGGACATTTTGCGGTGCTCTTGTATTGGTGCTACATTTCTTCGATTTGATTTAAAAAGCAACTAAAATTTACCGGAACTGCTTCAATATTTCATTAAGATTTACATGAAACTTTCGTAAAGGTATTATTTACACAATTATCCATAGACATATAACGTATAATCTATGCAATTATCAGATACCCTTTAAATAAATATAAATCTACCAGTCCCAGTCCAGACTAAGTAATAAGTAGCCTTGCACGTGTAGCGGTAGGTTAATTGTAATACTGCATACTGTTGACCGTGCTGTTGAAAAATCGATATATATTTCCAATCTACCGTTTGCACCGCAAAAACTCCACATTCCGTTTCGGCTCCCTGTTTGTGGTGTTCTTCCGGGAAGGTTAACCTACATTTACATACCTAGATAATAAGTTCATATAGAAAAATAACATGTTAGTTTCTGTCCCATTATCACAGACCTTGAGCCGTATATAGAATGTAAGATAATGAATTATATGGAACTATTGAGGTTTGGATTGAGGCTTTCCTGGTTCACTGGTCTTTCATTGTCAAGAGACAATTTCATAGATGCACAGTCTTACATAAATTGTCCTTTGCGTCACTAGTAGAGTACCCCGGTGAAAGTTTTCCGTTTGCTGAAAACTATTGAATTCTACAAATAATATGTCATGTTGTCTAACTTTGATAAACTGACTCATCAAATCATCAATCACGAATTTGAATGGTACATTTCACATAAATATACATTTGTAAATATGACTGTACTAATTAACTAAAAAGACTGTTATGTCTATGTCTATCAAGCTTTTATAACATTTGCTTGGGTAGAGTACTGGATTAGCATTT
This sequence comes from Orchesellides sinensis, assembly GCA_027744375.1. Classification (NCBI taxonomy): domain Eukaryota; kingdom Metazoa; phylum Arthropoda; class Collembola; order Entomobryomorpha; family Orchesellidae; genus Orchesellides; species Orchesellides sinensis. The sequence continues at coordinate 6,850 of JAHZNG010004318.1, forward strand.
TTATGTAAAAATTTAAAGATCCTTATCACAGGCATTTCAGGTAAATATCTATATATGCTTTTGCATGTGCTTGGTACCTTATTTGTTATGTACACTAATACATACAATGTGGTTTTAGGTTTGTATCCTATATATAATAATTGATAGTTTACTAAGTTAATGACCCCAACCTTGATATTGATGGGTTTATTTGTTGCTTTTGAATTGAATACGAAATTTTTTATTGATGTACATGAAAGAAATTGAAATGTCATTCGATTAACCTCAATAATTGAGTTAATTAAGGGTTTTGTTATTACAGGTGTGTACGTGTTTACAAAAACGTATCTAGACCAAGAAGCAGAACTTAAGACTACCCAACCCTCACTCGTGTAGTTTTGGACCTGTCATCTACGGAAGGCTTTTAATTCTGTGACCCTCGAACTAATCTGTAAATTTTATAAAGCAACGACTCAACTTAAAATACTGGATATAGTACAAGAACAGGAACATTTGGTGACCAAAGGTTGTCTGGTGCATCAAAATTTATTTTTAAGTGACGTGACGACTTCAGCTTTGATCATCCGTGTCAGCCAATTGTATTTGCGCTCACGTGGAACAAGCAACAGTGGATTTGATCTCATTTGACAGTTTATAAAGCTTTAAGTTCAGATATATTCAAGGCAAAGAAAATAGTGTCTTCAAAATATTCTTAACACTACGGATATAAATATTTAATGCACAACATTCCATCCCGGAACGAGAATGGAGGAGAGAGGATGCAGTAACAACGATTATGGAAACCGTGATGAATTCCACTCAGGTACTAAAACAACAAAAATACTTATTGCAAGTATGCAAGGTTTGAGTACTTTTAACTTTCTCCAAAAACAGAGCACACAACTGTAAAAAAGGATAATTGTAAAAATAGCAAGTAGCTCTCATTGTCATTATAAAAGTCAATTTAATTTATCAACCAATTAGTAAGTTTTGGTGATTGTCACAGTTTTAGATACATCTCAGATTTCAGATCGCATAGTCGCATCTCAGGGTGAGATATGTATGTAATAGTAACTTTATGTAAACAATGCAGTGAGCAGAAATTTTAGATAAAACTATACGTACAGTTAGTATATATACATTCATAGCAAATATGGATGGAAAGGCCGCAGAAAATATTGGGTAACCTTTTACTTTTAAATCATAAGGATCATAATGTATCAGTGCATAGCATTTGCAGGAGCTCGTCGCGTCTAAACGCAGTTAAGGTCTGATACTCAATACTTTATATTACATTAAGGCAAATAAAACACTTTGGCTCTTGCTAGCAAAGCATGTCTTGGACGCATCCACTTAAAAGAAATTTATTACTGACCTTCCCTAGAACACTTCTTATTGTTACTCTAAATCTTTATAATATGTTCATGCGTATTTATCTAGTCACTATAATACAAACACGGCTCTCGAAACCCATTAAAGCGCATCCTAAATTTCTAACCTAATACAAAACGCTGTATCATAGGTTCAGGTTAGTATAAAAAGTAGACAGTCGTAAATTTTAAAGTCATGCGTGAAATACAGCGGTTCATTATAGACGTTTTATATTAACGAACTGCTGCGTACTAGTCTGTGCGAACTTTGAAGTTGTTACTGCGAGAATTTCGATGTATGTAATATATTCTCCCATATTCATATTAAGGGTTTACAAACATGCAATTGGCGATGCTTTAATATTTTGTCGACTCTTGTCATTGACAATAACGATTTTTATAGTCTCGTTGCATTAGGAAGGAAGGGTAATGGTTTTATTCTCAACCAAACCTCATATTTCAAATTTTTCATTGCCAACTAAGGTTCTTGGATCAAGGACAAATGATTTTATGTTAGTACTCCAAACTAACAAAATAATTTAAAATTTCCAAATACAAAGGCGGGACAGCTCATTACCAAAAGATAAGGAGTATAGATTTAATGCAAAATGCAACTAAAACATTTCTCGATATGTCTCGAAGTGGCTTATCCTAGTTTGCAAGTATAAATAAATTGTATGCTGGTTTCTTGTTTCCATATTTGTAAACGCATGATGCGCGGGAGGAATTATGCAAGGCTGGGCATACCAGACAGGTTTACAAAATTTGCATAGTAAAGGCGTCTTCGTAGCATCTTAAAAATCATTGACGCAGATTAGGCAGACGACTAAAATGAAACTTTATATCTTATTAAACCAAAACAATCATAACACGAGTAAAGTACATCGTGAAACTAGTGGCAATGCAAGTGGAGTAATCTGCTGTTTGGCTCTATCCATCCAGCACCATGTCATGTTTGTGTCAAACTAAGAATTTTATTGCTAATCGTAAAAACTATGTTGAAGCCAAATGCCATCGGGAGTATTGGAGTAAAAAAGTAGTTGGAAATCGATAAATAATGCTTCACGGCTTCTTTTATTCATTATGATTACGAATGGAATGACATTTATATTCATAGCAAGAAGCATGACAATTTATGAAGAGTTTTAGGTTCATAATAGTTTTCTTTATTTCTTCACAGGAATGATACGGAAATCGACGGGTGATGACTCCGGATATGTTAGTTCCCCTGCCCCACTAGATATGTACCAATCGAATAATATAGGGTTTTATCGTCAGAGCTCCAAAGGGAGCAACGTGACGGCCGTGGATGAAGCCAAAGCTCATCAACTATGTGATGCCATTTTTACAACTCCTGTACTCTGTCATTTCTGTAAGTGCTTTGTTTTATTACATTTTTGTACCACAGATCATTTCATTAGTCACGCTTGGAACAGTCCCGTTTTGGGGCTCAACCAAATAAACTGTAGTCTTCCTGTTTTGGCAAAGTGTCATAGTCAAGATGATATATAAAATACGTAAAGTGTGTTACATAAGCATACATTACTTCCGGATATGACTCAACACATGTCACATTAAGATTTTCCCTGAATTCGTACTGAACTTTTTTTTTTAAAAAATTCCAGGTTGCGATTACATATGGGGAAGCGGAAAAGTAGGACTTCAATGTGAAGGTAAGAGATGCTTTCGCAACGTATCTTACATAAGCTATGTACATTGTACATATCCACATAGGTTCGTTCCACGTTATTAATTACAGTTCATTTTCTAAGAAACTCAACAAAGGTTTACTGATGCTAGACTTTATTTAGATGCCGCAATGTCTACCTCGAAGATTTTATTTAGTTACTCAGATTACATTCATGCATTGTTTTAATTCAACAGATTGCCAAAAATGTTTTCATACGGACTGTCTCTCAGCGTACAAACACTTACCAACCCTCGCGTCATCAGGTTTATCGTCCCCGATTGGGACCAACAGTCAGCTAGGCTGTAGTGGCAACGCAAGTCACTTGCCAAGAGAGTCCACAGAGAGAGAGATTAAGTCTCCAGATATTTACGCTATTGAAAATTGCAGCTTCTACTCTTCAGCATCATCGCCCACTTCCACTGAGTATATAGTAAGTTTGACATGAAAGGATCATTCACTTTTGGGAAATATGATAAAATTAGAATTTCTTTGTTTCCTGTGGAAAGAAAAATGGTATGCTGTAACCTCAAAATATTTCATATTTAGTCTAATTCATCGTTATGTGCTGTTTAATAGCCTGTGAGAAGATGGACCACGCGGCTTATTGCTGAGTGGTTGGCAGCAGTCAATTTGTGGGATGTGGCTGAAATAGTTCTTAATCGGGAAGTTACAGGAGAGCAGCTTTTAAAGTTGACTGCGCAGCAACTTGAGGTAAGAAGAACTACTTTCTCTTCCATACATATACATGTCCTGTCAAGCATTTTAAGTGTTTTTTAAAACCACGACACCAGAACAACAGATCAGTGTTGTACCAAAATAACTTCGCGTGGCGTGTGGTAAACGCGTGAGTGACTGACTTATAGCGCAAAGTACACGTTTCATCTCCTTTCATCACAAACGGATTATCGTGTATTGCAATGAAGGTTGCCATTCAGCTGTAGTTAAAGCATCCTCAAAGGAGTTAGGATTTCCAATAATGCACATAGTAGTGCAAACTACATATATACTTCTTTTCAAGTTACTCAGGGCTGAAAATAGGCGTCCTCTGTCCAGTTAAACAAATGGCAAATGGTGTGGTATCGAACTGGTTTCAATAAAAAATGATTTAGTATTTAAAACCTTTAAACTGTCATTACACTTTTGGAGATGATGACATTTCAAGGTTTTCCAAACACACTTTTAAAAACTATTCATAGATTAGGACGTTAACCTTCACAACGGACAAACATATCTAGATACATATACAATGTTAACCGTTTGTTTATGCATATGTAAATGTTAGTTAGTTCCAACATTAGATTCTGAATTCTGAACTGTAAGATTGAATAGTAGTCATCCTTTGGCTTTTATCCAAAATAATACGCATTTATATAAGCCAATAGAAGTAATTAAATTAAGAGTAAAATCGACATCATTTGTAATTTGTTACATGAAACGCAAATTAATTAGTGTTCTAGAGAGTAGCCTGCTATGTAAATATATACCTTAATGCTTTGATAATTTAAATGTCATTTGGATGCTCCATTTTCTTTCAAACTGTCAGATTTATGCATGATCAATATTGTGGCCATGACGTGAGTTGAGCGTTTAGCTTAGCATGGGCCTTGGTTGCCAATGATGAGTTGACTTTCAAACTGCTCGTACATAAATAAACTATGGCATTTGTTAAAGAAACGGAAGTCTTTGAGCAACAGCAACAGTTTACAGTTAAGCAAATAACGTTTCTTAATATTTCCTGCCAAATCCGGAAGTGTGGAATATCCTGGAGATACTGAAATTGAATTACACGTGATAACTTAAAGTACCAACCTTCTTTTTAATACTTGTGGGTATCAGTAAACAGGCGCCTCAATGTCTTTTCGGACAGATAACGCTGATTTGCATTTTATACAGAGTTTTAGAGAGGATGCAGCAGAAGTAGGTATTTTGTATACAAAAGAAATTAGTTTCTGTATTCTGTAGTTCGGTGCGGAACACAATTTCTTGTATGAGGTCTAAAATATTTGTGCAACTGCGTATTTAAGTTAAACAATCTTCCATGGTCTTCTTCTGGCACTTATCCAAAAATTCTGTATTCTGTATTTCGGTGCGGAACACAATTTCTTGTATGAGGTCTAAAATATTTGTGCAACTGCGTATTTAAGTTAAACAATCTTCCATGGTCTTCTTCTGGCACTTATCCAAAACACGAGAAACGGAAGAATTCATGCGTGATGCAATTGTGATCGACACATGTGGATGTGGAAGCAGTAGTGTTGATTTGCATCAATGCAGTCAGCAGTGGCCGTGGCATATTACGTGGCCGAGTTGTTCATATAACACGGTACGGTGTCTGTTATAATGACAATTTTGTTCTCAGTTTGTCATAACGTTTTTGTGCTTTTACTCTTACTTTCTCCGGAGTAGAATATAATGGAAACAGAATTGACCAAAGAGTCAATAAATTTGTATCGACTCATCTCACGTTGCCCCATCATTGAAGTTACGGCTAACAAAGTTGTTGTAAGTGACAAATATATAAATGCATACATTGGAGAAAGTTTGTATTTCACACCTTGCAAGCCAATTTACTAGAGTAGAGTAAGAACACTTCCAAGGTTAATACATTACTGAAGTAGCCGTGATTATAAGCAAGGTCTCAATTTCTTTCACGTCAGAAAGAAATTTTCTCCCAGCTGTACGTACATATTTTCGTCACATAAGAATATATTTATTCAAGAACAAGATCCAGTTTTTGGGATGGTGTGAGAAAAAGGACAGGGAAATATCCGTGCTATGTATATTGTGGATTTACTAGCAAGAAGGACTTTATCATTTATCTGCAAGTACTGGTAATACATAGCTTATACATAATTTTCTTCTGCATTAAATGGAAACAAAAGGAAATCATTATTTCAGATCAAAACCTTTTCAAAATCCTTAATTCTGCTCTGTCTAGCCCTTTTCCGGCTTTCTTCGTTCATCCCCCATTCGTCTGCTTATGTAGTCCTTATCTCGCGTTTCAAACACAGTCAGTCAGACGCTGAAAGCCTTTGTTCAATACGCTGGCGACACTGAGGACATTCACACATTTACTTTAAAGGATGATACCCAAAGTAAAGGGGCGCCATTTGATAGTCTTTCCTGTCTTAGCAGTCTTTTTTCTTATCGATAGATATATATTTATCACAGTTATCATACCTTACTATCATAATATCTTTTACTTCCCTGTCATATTTTATATACAAATCACCACTATCAACTATTCATACAAGTACGAGATTTCGGTATTTTTATCATAAATGAAATTGGTGAAAGCACTATCTATAAACCTTTCCTTATTCCCCTTATTCTTTTATGTATTTTT
>JAHZNG010004319.1:0-13566 GCA_027744375.1 Orchesellides sinensis
TGTGGAATTATCCTCAATGCAGAATTGCAAACACCAACACCTTTTCTTTCATCCTATATTGCTCATTCCATCTCAATTTCTAGTACTACGAAATATTTTTATTGTATCATGAATTTTCGTAGCTTGTCTCTCTCTCTCTCTCTCTTCGTAGTTATGTTGGCATTCTTATTATTGATAACATGTTTACCCAGTAATAATTAGAAACATGGGTTTCCTGTCATCCTACGGACAACATGATCCAACCAATCTTTTCCACCTCCCGTCATACCACCTCCCAGCATGACTCGCTCAACAAAAAAAAACAACTCATTTCGTTTGGGATTTTCTGGTTGACTGCTGACGCTCCAAAGATAATGGACAGGTCACGTAATGAATGCTGATGAGGGACTCAACATCACCACCTTATATATCTTCATCATAATAATATCTACTGCTCACATTTGCAACATAATATGTATTGTTTTCTCCCGAATATTACAAAATTAGCTGGGTATATGATAGGATGAAATGATATTTGATCATCATCATCCTTCCCTAATTCTTTCATCAATCCAAACAGTGTTAACCTACGACATTATGTACCAAATAGGAAAAAATATTTAGTGGGGGAAAACAAGTGTGTACTTTTTATATATATATATATTTTTAGACTTGATGAAATACGTGGGCAGATGAGATAAATAGAGAGAGAGAGAGAGATGTAATGGGATCGGAAATGAAGTTGCGTGAAATCTATATCCCGCACACTTTTCACCATTTCCCATTCAATGAGAGGCGAACAGATAAAAGTCCATTGAATTCCACGTGGAATCTGTACACGAAAAGGTTTTCAAGTAAAACTGAGAAGGGAACAAGTGAAATTGAAAAAGAGAAAGCATAGCTTGCAAAACCCACTGAGAGAGCTTTCTAAACGACTTTCACAGTTGATCCAAAAGTGTATAGTATGCATGCATATGTATATTGCAGACAATCTGAGTGACGATGATGATGATGGAATGAGCAATATAGGATGAAAGAAAAGGTGTTGGTGTTTGCAATTCTGCATTGAGGATAATTCCACACAAAAAATTGCCGGCTTGACTCCATCACTCCCGTTGAGAGAGAGAATGAGTGACAAAAAGGGATTTGGGCTGTGTGATAGGGAGAAAGCAAGTGAAAGTAAGAGAGAGAAAGAGAGCCACAGAATTAATCCTTTGTGTCAGTCCGCATTACATAAGCATTCCTCAGCCTCATGGAAAATTGAGCAACTTGAAACGACTAAAAGTTGGACTGAGGACGAGAGATTTAAAAAGTGTGTAATAATGTGTGCCTCTCTCATAACTTTCACTTTGCCGTCATTAGCCCAGGCGAAAATCTAGTGTGGCATCCTCCTCCTCCTCCCGTAAAAGGAAAGAGATTCACACTCACATTCTCGTCATACCACAACCATTACCATCATTTACTACTTTTTGCTCAGAGTCTCACCCGGAAAATAAGAATTGTTGTTGAATTTGCGTGTACATGTGTCCCACACACAATGGAATGGAGAAGGAGAGAGAGAAATTGAGAAGAGAGTAATCCTATATCTTTGTTGGATGCAGCTGAGTGAGAGATGATTTGATGAGGTGGGAGACGCTTCAGCTATAATATCATCCCAGCTATAGGGATAAGGCCGAGAGAGAGAGATATGAGTATTTTCAAGTTTGGGCAAGTTGTCACATAAAACTGGCTTGCTTACATTCTCATCATCCTCCTCTCTCGCCCATCGCCTACACATTCCCACCATCTCGTTCCTCCATCCTCATCATCATCATCCTCTCTATTTCACTCTTTTCCCCATCCTTTATCCTTTCCCATCTCGACTCCTCTTCCCCTCTCTCTGTATCCATTAAAGTAGTCGTATTGCCACTCTAGTAAACGCTAAAAACTCCATCATGGCAAGAGGCAACTGCTATTTTTGGCACAATTACATACAGATCCTCTCCAAAATCTGCTCTCACAGCCTAAAACTCAACTACTCTCATCCCATACCCAACTATAATATCCCTCACATACGCTAATCCAAAATTACTCTCCGACAGCACAATTTTCTCAAGCCCTAGTTTTACGCTAGTTGACATGTAATTGAGCAGAAAGAAATGAAAGGAGTAGTTGCTACCAAAAATATCAGTCGAGACGAGACACATAAGAAAACGCATACTAAATTAATTTTTGCATTGTTTCCATTACCATCCTCCAATTATTCATCTTTTACCAATAATGTTCCCCATTTATTTATCATGTGCAAAAAATAACAGTCTATTTTTACTACTACACTTTTTTAGGTGATATAAAAGTGGCTGTGTTTTTTTGTACGCTATTTTCGCGACTGACATGAAACGCAGTAAAAAACTGTGTGTGCAGCAGAGTTAATGTATATTTTATGACCAGTGGGCTGTCCCTCCAACCTTGTCTTTTCATATAATACAAGTTGATTGAAAACGATGGGCAAGAGAGGAAATTGAGTAGCAGACACTGCACTAAAACTATATAAAAAACTAGTGCAAACTTTGCACTCCCAAACCCTATCCCTCACACCATCAACAATCCATCTCCGTCCACATTAATAAAAACTTGCATTTTCTCTCTCATTCAATTTTCTTGTGTCTTCTGGTTTTTAGCCTTTTGCTACTTTTTTGTCTAAAGTCAGTCACGATAACATGACATATTCTGTCTGTACAAGGTAAGCCCTCTTTTTTTGGCATGTAATGAAAAGGCTCAAGTTTGTATGCGTGCATGTATCTCTTGACAATACTCTTTTATCTGAACATATTAGCCTCTGTGGGAATGCTGGTTGAAAAAGTCATAACTTTTGTCTTTTCTCCCACAAACAAGTTAATATTATGGACCATGCGTGAAAACTGTTGACTAGACTGTCACAAGGAATGACATGCGATGCAAACGACTACTACCATGCTCCTGCCATATAATCAATGAACTAATCAACCCATTTACCTCTCTCTCTCTCTCTGTCCCCATGACAAAACCGAAAGGATAATAAAGCTGTCAAGGGAAAGGCCAAAATTCAATAGATAACTGGGGCTACCTATGTACACAGGATAAATGTCGACTGCTGACGTAAAGGTTGTTGTTTTCCCTGTAAAATTACAAAACTCTTAATAACACAAGGTAAAAATTCCATACACCAAGTGAAATCCATTCTTTTTGGTTGGAGTCAGCTATACCTTGAATGGGATAATAAATAACGGGGGAAAGCGGAATCGTTTTATTCTAATGGAGCTGAAACGGGATTTATACACGCGATGATGATACTACTACAATATTTGCAATGTAGAATGTGTGCAACGCGATTCTTAAAACCGCCTGCTATTTTATATATTTTTTGTTACAGGTGCTTGATTACATGCTTTCACCACACGCACACCCACAGTGTGCAATAACAAACCAGCAGAGATAAAAACCACCACTTGTGCATAAAAAAAGAAAAGTTTGGAGAATACTATGTAATAATGCTTGTGAGTGTGTGTGTGTGGCAGAGAAATAATAATATATGTTGCAGGAGAGAAACCATACAATAATAATGTACATAAATGAATGGGCACATATATAGTATAGTTTTTTTATGTGGCAAAGCCAATGACAACTTGTTGTGTTTGTGTGTGCACCCTACTTTTATTCAGACAAAAAAGTATTGTTTCCCAGCTTCATTTTGCAATATCAGCAGCCGTTATCGGCATTTTGGAATTTAATATCAGTCACAAAAGTATTCTTTTCTGGATTTCTTGGGAAATCAAGAGTTAATTGGAATTCCTGGGAAATTCTGGATAATTGTAGGGATATATTTCACTGTATTTTATTACCTTGTGTAACTTTCCCTCCAAACGAATGTAATCGTCTTAGCAAAAAAGAAAGTGTGTGTGTATGAGAGAGCACTAGACTTTTTTAATCTGAGTGAAAGTGAGAGTCTTACTTCATTTACTCTACCCATTTTCCCTCTCACACATAATATACTTTTATGTTAGCTTACGTATACCTAGTGGAAATCATATGGGGAAAGGAGAATACTTACGTGGGGGCTAGGTGAAAGTATGTTTGGTATTCCAGCGTTGGATTTATTGGTATATTTTAGCAGTCACACTAAAAAAATCCTTTTCTTCTTGTTTTTTAAATTATACGTTGGAATTTTTGCTATTAACGCATTTAATTTCCTTTTTCCTCCCGGACTGCTCTCTCCTCCATTAATTTCCCAACTTTGGCAATCATCCGAAGTAAGAAAGGAACTGGGGAATTATTGAAGAAATGAACTCATTAGAGGTGGCACTACTGCCAAACGTTATTCTTTTTAGCTTGAAGCAGCAAATCTAGTTATAATGAAATCATCACCAAAGCACAGTCATCTTCAAAGATTTCACTTGACGAAAATAAAAATCCGTTTGTACGCTTTAAACTTAAAAAGAGCCTTTTGACTTTGCTTCTGTGAAAAGCCGGCTTATTGGTATTGAAGAAAATCTGACAGTTTGTTTTTTTCCTCTTACCTCACTCGCGCTTTCTCAACTTGTTCTCTCTCTCTCTCCTCCTCCTCTTTCATATCACAACTTTCACTTTGCTTTCTTTTTTTGCTTTCACTCTGCATTTAAAAGCAAGCTGTTCAAACAACACCAAACTCCTTTTCCATGTACATCCTCCACAGATCTTTTGCTTTTATGTCCATATATATTTTTGTCTTGTTTAAAAACAACCCAACTTTCTCTGTCTCTTTTCTCTACCACTCATCAAGTTTTCACCAGCAAAACATTTGTGATGCTGCCACACAGAAATCCCATTAAAATCAATGAACAGGACTTTACGTGGAGAAAGTAGGAGCCGAGCCAGAGATGATGGTGACGTGGAAAGACATGGCTGAGGAGTAGTTTTTATTCGCCAGCGACAACGACAACAGCAAAAAACATATATATAAAACCAAGACACTGTGTCTTATCCTTGTAGCAAAGACCAAGATTAAGTCTTGTTGGTTTTTTTTCTTACTTCAAATGTCAACGTTCTCTGACAGACCCAGAGACTTTCTCCTTTTGGTTAATGAACACACGCTCACAAAATTCCCTTGCATGTATGGCTCTATTCAGACTGTGGTTTTATATCCTTTGGAGAAAGTCTTCCTGCTTTCACTCAAAAATTATACTGTATTTAGGCTGCCTTTGCTCCAACAGCTGTTCAAACGGGAAGGAAAGTTTTTTTTTGGCAAAAAACCTTTCGTTGTAATGATCACTCTTTTTTGTGTATATCTCCCCGTGTGAATTTTCTCTCAAGTCCCGCTAGACTTTTATATGCACACACTGTACTAATGGAGGGGATGGGAAAAAGTCACGTAGAATATGAGTCTGTCTCAGAGAAAGTCCCTTTTGTTTCTCGTTTTTCCTTTGCACAAGTGGAACAGAGCAATTTTGAAGAGATTTCAGAGTAAGATGCAAAATCGTGTGTGTATTTCAACAGAGAATATTTGACGGCAGGCGAGAAAAAGGAAAGTGGATGTTGATATTATTATTGTTTTGGTACCAGTTATTGCTGGAGCAACTCCAACACATTTTTCCAAAGGACAGATGTGTGTGTGTGTGTGTGTGTGTGTGCAACACTTGCTGACAGCAGCTCACGGTTTGCTTTTTGGATGGAAGCTCTCGAGTCTCTCGTCTTGACGGAATGAGATTCTCCGAGGGAGTGGAAGAATTTGTGTGGCGGACACTCTATTTTTTCCCTCTTTCCTATCTCCTCACTCCATACGAGAGGTGAACAGTAGCAGTGAGGAAACTGGGAATGGGAAAAAGGCTATTTTTTGTGTGATTTGGGAGTGCGTGGAGTGGTAGAGCTACTCCGAGCTCTGTCTTGCCAGATATTTTATACGAAACCAGTATGAGAATGGGAAAGAGAGGAAGGCAAGAAGCAGAGCTAAAGACTCAGCTCATGGTAGCCGTGATGATGATGATGCTAGTACACGATCGAAGTTGGACTTGGACAGCTTTACTTTCTCTCTTGCTCGCTCTCTCAAACTTATTCTTACGGGATACACGCGTATTTTTTGGACTATGTTTATGCACTAGTTTTATACTGGCTTCTCTCAATAATTCACCAGAGTTGGGTAACTTGTCTACAATTTTTACTTTTGGTTTTGGTACATAATTTTAACGAATTGACGCGTAACTTTTAACTACTTATTAAAAATCGATTCTTAATTTATTTACATCGCACACGCACCGTAATTGTTCATCGTGTCGGTATTGTTATACATCGGAACTTTTGTGTATTAGATCGGAATTTCTGTACATCGAACCGGAGCTTTTTGCACATTGATTTGGAACTTTTGTACTTCAAATCGAAACTTTTGACCCACAAATCGGAACTTTCGACCCACAAATCGGAACTTTTGTACTTCAAATCGGAACTTTTGACCCACAAAACAGAACTTTCGTACATCAAATCGAAACTTTTGACCCTAAAATCGGAATTTTTGACCCTAAAATCGGAACTTTTGTACATCGAAACGGGATTTCTGTAAATCGAATCAGAATTTGTGTACATCAAATCGGAATTCTATTAACTTTGCTTCGGAACTGGCATCGCTCTTATTCTTATCCCAGTTTTCTTGCTTTATAGCATAAAGCAGTAATTAAATACTAAATTGCCAAAAGTAAATTTTTCTAATTCGCTTGTTGTAAGATCAAAGAAGTATGTTCCTTCTAAAAAAAGTTATTTGCTTTATCTGCCTTTTGCCCACCTCTGCTATTTTATCTGTTGGGGAAGTATGTAATGTCAGTTTGGAGTATATAAATGTAGAGCGCCCAGCTTTTTTTTCGTTCGACAATGCCAAAGAGGATGATGATGGTCCTGCCTCATATACATGTAACACGAGAAAAAGGAGAAAGATAAGGAAGCTTGTATAATCACAAAATTATACATAATACGGCAAGGTTATTGTATACTACTATTTTCGGCATGGTATTACAACTCTACTCTTTTTGTTCCTCCTTCTGTCGTCACACAACAACTTGGACGAAGACGGTATGGTATTTATATAGCATTATGCAAGTGGAACATAACGTGTGCATCATCATCATTGCTTTCCCTCTTGTTCACTTTCACCTTTGCAGCTGTAGTGTCTTCAACTGATTTTCTTCTTTTATCAACCCATCATCATTACCACTTTCATTCCTTTCTCTTTCCCCCTCTCACCTGTTTTTTTTGTATGTTAATTTCCATATCGTCAACTTTATACATAAATGTAGGAGGAACATGTCCAAAAAACATTTGCACTTTTTTCTTACTTTCACCTTCCTCCATAACAATTCAACTTTGTTTTATCCTGCTTTCACCATCTAAAAAAAATGGGATGAATTTGTGGCCCAATAAAAGTATTAGAGTGGAAGTGGAGCACACATGGTCATATCAGTGTAATAGACTATGACAGGACCGACAACCATTCTGCAATATAGCTCGTGTAATAACATTATTTGACTTTGAGATAGTCGAGAAAAGGAAAGATGAGAAAAAAGTTGCTACGATTTTTATGTGTGTGTGCAGTGCAGTAGTATATCACACGGGCCAACATGAAAGACATGTATAAACCTGGTGCTTTCTCCTACGCACACGCACTCCGCCACACGCATCTACAAAAACAGCCGTTCAATATACAGATGCGTACATATGTCTGTCTATATACACAGTCTGTACATAAAAGAAGGCAACACAATGAACTCTGCAAATACATCGTCCTCCAGAATAGATAATGCAAGTCTGCCTTTCACAGTTGCACACAAAAAAGAAGTCTTTTAAAAAAAATTGGAATATGAAAGCGGAAAAAAGTTGAGTTTTCAGCTTAATTTTTTTTGTAGAGATTCCTACGTTGTCCTGGTGTATGCAAGTTAAAAATGTTGGGTAGGGTATTACATATAAACTACCTAAAAGTTGGATGCATAATATTGGATTTTTTTGGGAGGACACTGCTACCACGTGAAAGACAAGTAAAAAAAGCTCTTCACATTCCAGCTATCGATCCAGCTCCACAGCAACAGCACACACGCATTCATACTGCACACAAGAGAGGCTTGGTGAGTGAAAGAGTGGTTAAATGGATGCTGCTTTCTCTCTCCTACCCTCATCCCATTCAACAAGAAGAGAAAGTGTGTGTTTGTGTATATGGATATGCTTGGCAAATGCATCTACTGTTTTTTACTTTCTTTTTTGGTGTATGATAGGTATACACATATGATCTCTCTGCCCAGTTTAAGATGCAGTGCACTACATATACAACATTATATTGCTCTGATAATGGTTTATTGAGCAAGTACACATATTACACAGGCTCTCTCTCTCTCTTTGTGCAACCATGATACCAACAGAGAGCATCTCACAGCAGTCAGCTCAAAATTTTTTGATAGGAGAAGTTGAAAGAAAACGGAAAAAGAAAGAGAGCTCAAAGCCCACAGAAAATAGCGGAAGGAAAGTAGAAACCTCTCTCTCTGAGGGAGAGAGAGAGGCCATAATATTATCCACATCCAGTCCGTTTTTCTTCTTCTATTCCTCAAATACCTATATAAATTGAGTATGAGCATATACGGGATAAACATACCTGCTCGGACTACTTTTGTTATCATTAGACAAGTCTCCATCACTTGAACCTATCCTCCTTTGCAAACTATGTATCGTGATTAAAGCTAATTGGCAAGAAATAGCGAACCTTTAAAAAAAACTTTTTTTTGTGCACACAAAAGCTGCACTTTCACCGTCAGTGTTCTACGACAATATGCCACTCAAAAAAGGGAAAAAGATTGACAAGATTAAAAAGTTTTCCACCCTGTTATATATACAGGCATACGTCTCAAACAACTTTCTCTCTCCATTTACATGTTAAGCTACATATACGTTATTCATGATTGTCAACTAGTTTTTATCTAATCGGAGATAAGAGCGACTAAGAGCTCATATGTATCACACTTGTTAAAAACTCTGAAAAGGTTGTAATGTCATATTTAGACAGAAATTAATAAAATGTATGAGAAATATAATTGGAAAAATGCCTACTAAAAGTGTACATGTGTAAATGCGGCTGGAGAGAGGGGAAAAGGAGTAAAAGTAAGAGTATGATTTTTATTTAGCTTGCCGTAGGCAACAAGGCCACAGAACAAGTTGGAAAGTGTACAGCCTATAACGTATAATCCTTTATGTGATTAATACCCTATAAGAAATACATACATACATTATATACAAAGTTGAGGTTATATTGTACATTGGAATTTCTCCTATGCTCATGCCTATAGGCATTCCCGTTTCTGGTGAAATTCCAGCAGGTTAGTTTCCCGTAAACTCGACTACTGCTCCTCTCTACTGTGTGGTTTCCAGATACAGAGTCGAGTCCTTGACTTGACGCATGAGCCCTTGTACACAGACATGCACAAGCTTTCTCCCGTTTTTCCTCTGTTCGTTTGCTATTTACTCTCTTTGTGCTATCCAGCTCTCTCTACTTTCTCTCCAGAGCTCTTGTGCTGCTGCGGGATGCAAGATGGATGGTTGATGCAATTCAATGGACTGCTTTACTCTCTATCCTTCTCCTTTTTTACACTCGAAATACAGCTATCCTCTCAAAAGTTGCAGCTAAAAGTTTCCCCTTCCGCAGATAGCCCATGCTGTGCATGCTTCCAGGAGGAAAACAAAGACACATATGCTTCCTGTCCTGTTTCCTTATCTTTCCACGACTTTCTCTTCCTCTTTTTTTGGTAATCAATCGCTAAAATGTAGTTTTCATATGGAAAATTTCACAAAGTGCACAAATATTGTAGAAAACTAATTTAAAAATTTAATATAGGATGAACACATGCAAAAAGTTTGACGTTGTGTCAAAATAAGTCTTGTTTTTAATTGCAGAAAGATGGCATATGTTGTTTTTGAGAAAATTGGAGTCAAACTGAGTTTTTTGGAAATCAGCAAAAAAAAGAATGTAACTGTGCAGGCGTGCTTATGTGTGTGCCTTTCATTTATCACTTTCCATCACGATCCAAACTCTCCCCTGCTATTTCGGAAAAGTCAGATTTTAATTAAGGCAAAAGCAGTGAGAAAAGCATATCTTTCACCAACGCAAGTAATTAAAAAGCAAATAGTTGGAAAGAGAGAAGAAAAAAAAGTTTTTGATGAAGCGAGATCGAGTGAGAGAGACCTGAAGAAAATCCACTGGCATCCCTTAATGTGGTGATCTCCCTAAAAATCTCTCCAACTCTCCATCTCGTCCAAAGAAAATATAGATGTGGAGCAGAGCGTTGGATGATGATGATGGCAAGGGAAATATGCACAAGGAGAAAGTTGGAGTATACCACAAAATGTGTCATTCCCATTCTTAGAGAAAGTCATAAAACCTCTTTTGATGATATACTTAACATTTTAAGCTCTTTCCCCTTCACAATCTCTGTATTTATATACATTTCAACCGAAATCCGTTCGCTTAACAACAACGTCTTGATCAGCTCACAGATCCATCCTTCCACAAAGATCCCCTACGGCAACATGTTCACAAAATCCTATCAAATGCTTCCATCAAAAGTCTTCGTTTTCTTGACTTGTCCAATGCATTTTCTTTTGCTAAGGATATCCCACATTTTCAACAATCTTCTTCACAGTATGTACTATTAACTCTCACCCAATGTGCTGCCCTCTATCGTATTACTGTACTACAGGGCATGCTGAGATCTTATGGTTATTCATTCATCTTTGTTCTCTCCACCTGGCTATATACCTTTCATATTACTTTAGACTGTTGGAATACTCGAAATACACAAAAATTGGGCTTGTCCGTGTCCGTCCTAAATCCTGTCAGGTTTCAAACTTGCAAATTAGAAGTAGGGCATAGCTTTCCCAGATTCCTGCCATCTCTCTCTCACGGTCTTTTTTTAATGGGAGGAAAAAAATGGAGAATGTATGGTTGGGAGAAGTGGAAAAATGTTCCTCTGGAGACCCCACTCAAAGATTTATGTACCGTTTGCAAATTATTTATTGCGCGGTGCACAGCTTGAATTTTTAAGTGAGAGTGGACCATGCATGTTGATTCAATGCATATGCCTTTTCTGTCCAAATAATCACGCCATTCTATTCATTCCTAAAAAAAAGTCAGGGGAAAGGTCCCACTTGGTTTTTAATGTATCAAATGGATGGATGTAGATGGAATATTTAGTGGAAAAGTATACAAGGGCTGATAAAGCTGGGAAATGAGAGAAGTAGTGCTTGGACAATTCATCTTTATTACAATGTGTCATGATCAGCATTTGGCCATATAGCATGAAATGCTCTCACAAGAGTTTTTGTTGCAAGGGTCACACTTTATCCAAGAACATTTGGAGAAAGTATAATAATAACAGGAACAAATGATTGTTATTAGTGGAGAGGATGAGATATATTACACCCAAAAATGTCCAAACAATCTTAGATTAATTTTTAGGATCACCATCAAAATCTCTAAGCGTACAGTCCAAGATGTAGAGCAAAAGTCTGTGAAAATTGATTCTCACCCGGGGAGACCTACTTCTCCCATATTTCTCACGCCAGAATGAAAGGCAAACAATGAAAAGAGAAAGTTTTTACTTGGCTTTTTTTCTACGTTGGTCAACAAATATTTCTTGTGATGATGAAAATGACCATTGTGATTTAATAGGAAAAAATAATATTGAAAGAAAACAAAGTTTTGGCTACTTTTTAGTGTTTGCTCAGTAGTCGTAATACATAGCGGCGCCGTGAGAGAAACAATCAATATCATTATGATCGTCACATTGCTTTCTCCACAGTTTCGATCCTATAATTGTTTTTGAAAATTACAAGCGTACAGTTTTTTATAGCTAAATCTTCACTGTACCTATTAGTTTGCAAAAGTATTTTATATGTGTACATAACAAAAACCATTTTCGGCGTATGCTTTAAAAAATTAGGAGATTGGAGCAACCCACGAAACTTTACTTTTTCTTACAAATATTATTCACATGCATTTTACATGAGAGTTGTAAAAAAGTTGGACAAATGTAAGGTAGAATTGGTTAGGCAAATGTGTTTTTGAGCTGCATATTACATTTTTTTTCTATCCAGCACAAGAAAATGCTTTTACGACACCCAAATTTAATTTTCAACTTTTTTTTCAGTGGTACACATATATATATATACCTTGTCCAGAGTAGCTAAAAGTTTGGCTAGTTTATTTTTGCTATTTTTATCTTAACTCTTTCCTCAAAATCCTCTGTTCCATCTATGAAAAGTAATGGGAAGATGGGAAAAAGTGGCTCAAAAGTTAAAATGCACATAACTTCAAAGAAGATTTAAAGGGATAAAGGAATAAGAAATACATACGTACAAAGTTTCTTTTTGAACATGATTACATCTATTATTTTCATTACCATCATCCATGCACCCCATATGGAACAAATGTTGTGTGTTATGTATAAATAGAGCTGAACCCAGAGATCGATTCATGATGTGTGTGTGTGTGTGTGTTATACATAAAATTGTTCCTCCACAAACTCACACATGAACGAATTTTCATGAATGGGAAAGAGAAAAATCCAAAATGGGAAAATATAGTGACAGGATAAGTACAAGTTGAGGGAATAAGCTGAAAAAAACGTATGAGTAGCCTTATCCAAAAGGACATGATGCCAATCTAATGATATAACATGAAAATATATAGTGAAGCTGATCACTAGTTTTTTATTAGAAATGTATAAGAGATATAGAGATAGCAACAAAAATCATATACCACCTGCGATTTTTTTAACCGACATAAAAATAAGAAGACGGCTAATATTCAAAATGTATGTTTATTTTCTGGCTGATAGCGCTTGAGTATTGTAAACTCTCTCCTCTCCTCGTTTTTTTCTCTCGATGAGTAGCCTTAACCAAAAAGACATGATGCCAATCTAATGATATAACATGAAAATATATAGTGGAGCTGATCACTAGTTTTTTATTAGAAATGTATAAGATATATAGAGATAGCAAAAAAAATCATATACCACCTGCGATTTTTTTTAACCGACACAAAAATAAGAAGACGGCTAATATTCAAAATGTATGTTTATTTTCTGGCTGATAGCGCTTGAGTATTGTAAACTCTCTCCTCTCCTCGTTTTTTTCTCTCGTTTCCACTTACTTTTCCCATTTATCGTTTTTTTTTTCAGTGGGAGATGTGAAATTTCTCCAAAATGGTCTTGAATACGGAGTAAGTCAAGTGAAAGTAAAGGGAGAAGAACGTTTTCGGTTATTTTTTCTCGCACTGCGGCTCTCTATTATCAAAATTGTGACGGTACATCTTCGAATTTGCTCTATATTGGCATTTTTTGTCACAATTGCCTCTTTTCTCCGGGTTTTTACTGATTGACTCCATTTCTCCAGCGAGAAAGTATGAAAAGAAGTGAAAAAAAGTTTTTTTATGGGAGTTAGTTTAGTTGAGGGTTTTTGGAGGATAGGTGCATTACGGTGATATTTGGTGTGTGTGAAGGAATATGTTGAGAGAAAGACTCAATAAAAAAATGTGGAATTGGTGGGGAAGATGATGATGACGACGGTGTGTGT
>JAHZNG010004320.1:0-11657 GCA_027744375.1 Orchesellides sinensis
GGATAAAGGTCACTGATTACAATGAAGGCTATTTAAGAAGACAATAGCACAGTGGTCCAATGCATCCACCGCAACCGCAGCCTATAAATGCGAGCGGAAAATCACTGTAATTTTGATGCCTTATTAGCCAATGGTTACCACGAAATTTGACATTACTGTATTATTGAAGTCAATTTTAATAAAAAATTGATACTGCAAACAATTTGAAGATCAGCTGTTATATATGCGTAGCATGGTTAGTGCAAAAATATTAATATACCGATGAGATTTTCGTAAATCAAACCATTTCCGTTTAATTTTTTGTAAATCAACATATTCTGATCTTTCAACCAACAAAAATGCTAGAAACAAGTTGCAATCCCCCATTGGTCTTGGGGAACTGTGACAAGTTCTACGAGAGCTTTAGTCGTATGGCCAATGTGATTCCAGAAGGAACCAAAGGGAATGGAAATGTTAGGGTAGGTGCCCCTTATGCTGAGACTCGGCTTAGTCTCCCAAGAATTCCGTACGAACCGAAGCCTATGTCATTAGCTCGTCCGCAATGGGAGGGATGGCGGTATGGAGCCAACTACATGAATACTGATGGAATAGAAAAAGTTCTAACCATACTCACTTATTATTTTGGTTTTTAATCTACTTCATGGTTAAACAAATATAAAATCGCAAAATTTCTATATTGATGTTGCGTATTTTACAGCCTTACGGATACCCGGACTATACATACTACCGCGGAAATTACTGTGGACCTTGCTGCCCTTGCGTTCAAAGCATCGCCCCCTTGGGAGGAGATCCCCAGGGCAAGAACCCTAACATTCGCTATGTTCAATTAGACTATAAGAATCTTCTTGGTTCAGGATTTGCCACGCAAGGTCCTCCCCAATCTCAATATTCTCCTTACATGATGGGTGGAGGTAACGGAAATCCCGGTGCTACCACCAGTTGTGGGCGTGATCATTGTAAAGAATGTTCTGGCGTTTACAAGAAGACTGAGCAACCGGTCAAGTTCCAAGTTTGTATTGGAGACCAAGCAAAGCCAGAGACTGTGCAGCCATGTCCAGTCCAACCGATGAAGATTTACTTGCCCTTATCAATGATACCACGTGGTGGGGACAATAATGCCGATGATGAGAATGAAGACGGAGAAAGCTGCAATGATAACAGCAACAATGGACCTCTTTTGACTAGTATGGAAAAGCCACAGTTTGAAGTTCATATTCCAGGACAAGAACAAGCATACAATCAGCAAGGTGGGGGAGTACAGTACTGTGTAGGTGGTGGTGGGGATGCTGATAGCGGAAATGATGGTAAGTGTGTTTCTGCAATGCCACCTAGTCTGTTTGATCCTTGTGGATGCTGTAAAGCTTGCAAGAATCCAGTAAGTTCTGGGCCCTCTAAGTTTGGAACTGATGCGAGAAAATGCCAGATTACAAGCATGGATAGGCCACCAAAACTAAATTGCACTAAGAAGTTGTTACCTTCCCAGAAAATGTAATCTAGTACTTAAAAAAACTAAAACATTTCTAAATATTAGATAACACAGATGAGTACATACAGATTACTCAACTATAAAAATTATTAAAGTCAGATTAAACTAGAATGATAGTTAAAATACTGCCAACATGGTTTAATTATTATTTGCATAATTAATACATAACATATACAATATTCAATATAGTCTTACAATATTATACCATAAATCTGCATGTATTCAACTTTGACATATTAACTATGATTCAACGAGTAATACCGCATACCTGTAATTTAACTGCAAAGAGTCATGATTTATTAGATTTAAAACATTTTGGAATCGCAAAAGACAAAAGATAAACTTATATAGTATTATGTATTAATATTTAATGGGGCATTTTTGTAAATATTTTTAATACCTCAAATAAAAGAATCGCTTCAAGGGACACTAAGAATTTTTTTGCATGCCTAAATAAATATGACTTAATTTTCGGGTTTAAGCAGTTTTGCAAACTTGGATTTTAAAGATGTAAAGATGGATTTACTAATTAGCGGTTGACTTGCTGGCAAGCGTCAATACTTTCATGTCAAGCCCTCCTCGGTGTGCCTTGTGTCGCAAAGGATTACTTATTTCCATACATTTCTATGCAGCTATGTATCTTGCTTAGCAACTTTTATGTTATCAGTCATGGCACCATTTATAAAAGAAACATAAACTCCATGCTAGCATACGGCTCCATGAATTTAACGATAGGATCTAAATTACAATAAGTATTTATGCCTTATAGCATGCTATCAATAATAAATTTTACAGAGTAATTTTGTAAGAAAGTCTGATAACGTCTTGGCTCCTCGTTACAAAAGGTAAGAAATTTTAAAAATATAGCTTATCTTCAATCTTCAAGTCACGTTTTGGAATTTACAAACGTTCCTGAAAATATATTTTAGGCAGACTGTAAATTTAATACCAGACTGCCTTTAGGAAACATTATGGAAAAGAAGAATCCTGATCAAGTCCAAGCCATCTATTTAGCTCAAGCCAATATTTTTGCGTATGAAGCAAGAAAATCCGCCAAATCATGGGTTCCCCTCTGCGACTCCACTGTCCCAATCTCCATTCTGTACGACAACACGCGATCAATTTACCGTATCATTAGCGTAGACGCAGACATTAAAGAAGTTGTCGTAAACACGACAGTTATTCCTGAGCTGGAGTTTGTTAAAACCACGCAGAAATTTGGATACTGGAAAGATATTGCGAGTGGACGTGTGTTCGGAATAGGATTTGCTTCTGAATATGAAGCAGAAGCGTTTGACGAATGCTTACGAAAAGTAAAGCAGAACATTGGACCACCTTCAGCTAACTCAAGCGTATCTTTGAACTCCGAAAGTAATGACGATTTTAATAATAACAACAACAATAGTAACAGCGGCAATAATCAGAATAGCAGTAATAGCAAATCAGGAGGTACTTCATACAGTAATCAACAACAGCAAAGATATCAGCAAGAAAATGCCTATCAAGGGCAAGGTGATGGTCCCCCAAATAATTCCAATAAGGTACCACAAGTAGTTGCAGCAGCAGTGGTAGCTACCGGAAGTAACAACAATAATACAACCAATTCAAGTAGCAAACCTACACAGCAGCAACCACAACAATACGGTAAAAATCTGAATTGGGATGACTTTGAGCAAATTGGTCCGGCAGTGTTATCAATGATGAACTCCCGTCAGCAAGGTATACCAAATGGTTGCAGTCGTCCGTCAACTTACAAAGTCGACCTACCTGTAATCAACAGTTCGTCCGGTATGACTCATCCTTCTAATCAACAGCAACAAGAGAATGGAGGTGCTACTGGTCCCATCCCAAAATACTATCAAAATTTAGATTTTCGCTTGCCAGCACCTCCAGCTTATCATCCTGTGCCGCCGACAGCGTATCAGTATATTCCACAACAGCAAGGTCGTCCTCCAAACAGCCACCAAGACAATTCTGGAAATGTACCTCCTCCTCCAACAGTTCCACCTCGAATGATGCCGTTTTCAATGCCAATTCCTCCAGGATACTGTTATCATGGACCTACATCTACTGCAGCGACCTCATTAGCAGATCAATATTTAAATGTGGACCTCTCTACGGGAGGAATTAAGCAAAATAGCAACAGCAGTAGCAGTGCAGCTAATGCAACAAATGACACTAGAAGAGATGTTTTTGACGAGATAAATCGCGTCAAGTCGGAAAATATGAAGTTGACAGAATCCCTTTTGGAAACGACATGCAACGCCAAAAAGTGGGAGCTTCAGGTAAATTCTCTTCGGGAAGATAACATACAATTGGTGAAGTCAGTGGCTGATCTTAATATGAAACTAGAAGCAATTAGCAAAGAATGTCAAGAATGTAAGGAGCAAGCAGGTCGATGGAAGGAGCATTATCAGCAGGCTGTAAACAGTGCCAAGGAAAAGGGTCAGCATTTAAAGGATGCGGAGGATAAGCTTAAGTCAGCGTCAGTTGATAGGGCCCGTATAGAAAATGTTATGAAAGAGTTGGAGGAGGAGTTAAAAAGACAGCAAGCTATTCACAAAGAAGCCGCAGCGAATCATATGGGTCAGTATACAAATAAGTATTTTAAAGAGTTGGAGGAACATTACAGGAAGTTGTTGACAGACTCACAGAAAAGGATCGAAGAAGTTTTGAGAAAAGATAATGATAGAAAAAATGTGCTGAGAGGAGTGGACACGCTGTTTACTGGAGCTATTCAGGGTTTAATCAATATTCATGGGCAGATTCGACAAGCTTATGAGCAATAGCGACTTGATCATGGCATGTTTGGATATTTTTAATAATGTAATGTAGAGGTAGAAATGACGATCGAAAGAAAAATGCTAATGATACTTTTTCAAATAAAGATGGTTTATCGAAGCGTAAAACGTAACCAGGATTTTTAATAATCTTGATAAATTCTACCGGCTTACATATACGTTACGGATAATGTCTAGTCTAGCAATGCCTATTTTTAGTGACTGTTTGCATAAAACAAACCATGGTCAAATGTCCTCATAACAGGTAATTGAAGTAGCCCTATTTGTGTAAAAGCATATTTAATTTTCATGATAAAGGTGATATGATGGTAGTGAACAATTTATCAAGTTCACCATATGCAGCCGTGCTAAAGAAGTTAATCGATTACCCTTGAACATGGCAAGGTTTTAAGGATTTCCGGTGATAAATGGTCATTAGATAACAAGAACTTAAATTGTTTTTAAAAATATTCATAACAGGTGACATAATAATGTTATACCCGCATACTTTTTAACAGGTTGTCAATGTCGGTTTTTCGTTTGTGGATAATTCAGAACTAATGATGTTCATAAAAACCAACATTGTAGAAAGGTAAAATTGTATTTGTAAACGTGAACTATTTAGAATATACGTTAGGAATCACCTTTACTACCTCTAAGATACCTCTACCTTTATATACTGTCGTAAAGTGTGGATAAGCACACTAGCTCGTATATATAAAAAAGCACTTTATAAAATGCTTTTATAAAATAAGTACAATTTTCTACAATGGTTTACCTTGGATTTTCACTTTTACTTGCTAACATTATTATTGTCACTGTATTTCCATCCCAAGCCTATAGTTGTAAACAACGAGGAAAAAAGTTATGGGGAAATTGAGTTGCTTATTAAGCATTTTACACATGATGAACCGGAAAAGTCTGTTGTGTACTTGCATTCTCTTGATGTACTTTTGCATAAAACAGATTACGGTTATGACAGTGAGCCCTGTTTACATCTGTTTATACTGTTTCCAACAAGAGTCGTTATATTCACTTCGACTTCACAGTTTAATGAGACGCTGCTACCCTACGTGTCTAGATTAACGACGGAATATCAAATTATTTTGACACCAAGAAACGTTTCTCCATTTAAAACTGGTATACATTTAGACGTGGTCTTCAAGACATTTCAAATGTTTGCTCTGTCTCCATCAACTCTTTTTATGATTGTTAACAATGGTGGCAATGTACACGCTGAGATTAAGGAGCTAAACAAAGACTGGATTCTGAACTTGCCGGCAAGCAAGATAATTTTAAACAAGAATCACAATTTATCTTCAACATTCTCTGTTGTCTGCAACGGCTATTGTGATTTTAAGAGAGTATAAATCAGCATTGTATACAATGTTGTTTCATAGGGACGGGGTTTAACATGTAAAAACGCTGTCCAAATATTTGAATCTTTTGTTAGAAATTTGTTAATTTCACAAAAATGAAGCCACACTGACTACTCCCGACACACACCAAATTTGCATGCATTTCTGCTATCCCTTTACAAAAATTTCTATAGATACAAAGTTTAAAATGGCTGGAACTTCCCAGTCGTTTTATAAGCCCTTAAAGCTGTTGTGCCAATTTCCAGTCTGATAACCAAATCAGAGCTTAGAAATCCTTTGGAATTCCATAAATATTATTTTAAAGTAGGAAATGGTAGGAAAATACAGTTTACAATTTATGACCGGTTCGACTACTACTCTTCTCCAGAATTTAAAAAGGATCCCTATGCTTGTCTCACGCTTGTATACAAGCTGTCCAAGTATTGCCCTTACGTCATGCTTGTCTCCATGTATTTATCTTTGAAGCACAACATTACGATTGACTTCAACCAAGACTTTAATGTCACCATCAACGAGTTGAATCAAATCAGAGATATAAGTTTCCCATACATTCACGCTATTTCTGCAATGGTAAGCTATGAGGATAAGGGACCACTGTATAAAACCTGGTTTCTAACTAACATCCAATTCGCTACATTTGACATGAAGTCACCCATTTACTGTGACATTCACCAGAATAAGAGAGGGGATTTTGAGTCGGGATCCTGGGGCGGGATGGTATTCCTAGTGTGGTTTCTACCATTCCAAATGCCAGTCTGGGTATTAATCATGGGTATAGTAATCGGATCAGCAGCACTATTCACAAAGAAATATGATGCCTGGTATTATTTTCAAGAAATTATAACAATCATTGCCATTTTGATTCATCAAGCGGAAAGTGGCAAAGGGAAAAAGTACGTTTATATCTCTATTGTTGGCTTCATGATTTGCATGCTCTATGAAAATTGCCTGACCAGCCTAGTAACTGTTCCGCCTTCACCACAGGTATTTGAGACGCTCCGTGACATGATTAAAGTTGGAGGCTACAAGATTCTTGCAATTGGTGGAAAAAGTAGGAAGAAATTTTTAGAATCCAGATATGTAATCGATTTCAGACGGGCTGAAATGCTAGACAAAATCAATAAATCATTTCACGCCATTCCTAAGTCCAAACCGGAAGTGATTGCAGACTGGCTGGTGAAACAAGGACCGAATGGGGAACGATATGGTAATTTTGAAGACACTTCCGTTGTGGATTATACAATCAGCCTATATGCAGATAAGATTAGAAAAAGCCAAAATGTTTCGACTACTGTTGATAGCTTCAAATGTCACGTTGTGAAGCAGTCACTGCATCCATTACTTCTCCACTGGGAAATTTATACGATGAATAGACACTGGCTCAAAGAGACAATTCGATGGACTCACGATACAGGATTGAGAGATTTACTTAGGGAGTGGTTTGTGTGGGGGGCAATTAATGAGAATCAGTTGTTGCATGATCTGTATTCAAAAGAGTATGATGCAACAGTGGAGACTATTGGTCTTAAAAAGATAATGGCATTCATGGTGATTGCAATTTCTCTCTTGGTAAATGCTTTTAGTCTGTTTTGCTTTGAGAATGGGATATGGTGGTGGAGAAATGAGGGTATATTTGTAAGGACAGGGACAAGGTTAAGGGATTTGGATGGAGGTTGCTCTAAAACACCTGTAGCATCAGAGAGTCTTCGGGTCATTACATTAATTGTTAAACCTCGAGTTGAATATTGAGGTCTAATTATGCATTGCATAAGTATTTATCACGGTTTAAAATGTCACAAAAATTCCAGAAAATGTTTTAAATAATTTCATTCCAGAATATTTAGAGTAATCATACTAATAACTATTACAAAAGTATTAAAAATATAAAAGCTGATTCATTACAAATAACTTTTGCTAAATTTTAAGAGTTTCTAACAAAAATAATATTGCTTCAGCCAGCCGAGTTATCCAATAGCTGGTCGTCAAGTAAAGTGTACCGTGTCGTTGTCAATTCCACGCTCGACTCGGTACTATTCATTGTCTGAGTTGTCTGTTCCTGTACCGGTGGCGGTTCAGTTGGAAGCGTCCTCTCTTCAAAGTCAAAAGTCGGTACTAGGTAATTCTGAGAGGGGATTTCAACTTCTGGAATGTATAGGTCATCCCCTTTGAAGATAAAGCCTATTGGAGGCTCCTCTTTAAATTCCTCTCGTAGAGGAACAGGAACTGGGATTCGTGTAATATCAACTTTCTTGATGACAGAATTTTGTTGCATTATTGTTTGTAGTATTGCTCGTTACTGCCGTTGAGGTTGGTGTGGTAGTGATTGTCCCTGAGGAAGTTGATGAAGACTGCGTTCTTGCAACTTGCCTACCAATGTTGTCTTTTGTAACTGACGTTATTGGAGTTGTGGCGGTTGGCGTTGTTGGAGGTGATGTGAGTTGAGGACCTGTTGGTTCAATTCCGAAACTGGTTGTGGGTGTCACAGTACTGCCTCCTGCATGTACCCTTGCCAAATTGGCCTCGGGTTGGGACTTTATGTTTATTACTGGAACTGTAGAAACAGTTTGAACTTTTGTAGGAGATCCAGTTCCAAAAGCCATTGTTGGAGGTGTTGTCGTTGTAAATCTAAATGAATGGGGAGCCTTAGTTCCAATAAATACTGGACGTGACGACAATAAACTGGGTGTTGAAGCTGAAGATGTTGTTGGTTTTATCAAAATTATTGACTCCTCATTATTTACTGCATAAGGGTTTGGTTTTTTATTGTTAAGTTCCTTTTGCTGTGCAGTATGCAAATTGGAGTGAAACCGAAGGCCTATTCCGTGTATCAATGATGACTTTGTAGTTGTACTGGTGGAAGGACGTAACGTAGATGAATAGATAGAAGTCTTAGCAATAGTAGAACCCGATGCAGTAGCGAATGAGAATGGTGATGTAAAACGAATAGTTGATGACCTCGTCGGAGTCGTAGAGGCGAATGGTCTTGGTGTGACCTTTGTAAAAATGGAAGGAGTATATGAGAAATATTGGGTGTTGCTGAAAGTTATCGGTCTCCTAGTTGACAATGGTAGAGGGGATGTAGCAGATGTCGTTCTTGTCACCAGTTCCGGTTTCTTACAACAAAGATACTGGATTCCTGACCTTTCATATTTGCATCTCTATACATACAGGAATATTAATCATATTTTAGAGAGAAACATTAAATTGTAATTTTTTATATGGAATATCATTTTTCATAGCATTTCCAACCTTAACTTTAACAGGCTCGGTAGAATTATTAGAAGATTTAATGCTTTTAGCAGGGTGCAATCCAGTTTTCACCATAAATTGTGGGTTTAAGCTGAAACACTGTGACATGCTTATGCATAACTCGTCCGATGTGCAAGGTTCAAGAACCTGAAGCGTTTGTTTTGATTCAGATGGATGCGAAAGCTGTGATTGAGAAGAGGATGGAGAACCAGCGCTGTTGATGATATTTTTAGCAACTCGATTGCTGCTGTTACTTGTAACACCCTGTGTCTTTGTTCCTGTCAATTAAAACATTTTCAGGTGTAAGCAAACAACAAACTCACAACATGAGAATTAAGAATCTGAAGTGTTTTTCTGGAACTTGTACACCCTAAAATTCATAACATGAGTCATGTTACATAATACATAAGTCAAATCGCTTAATTACATATGCACAAAAATTGTCCAAGTGTTTGTTCAACCTTTGAAATGTTTTTCGGTGCGTTTTCCAGATTAATGGTACTAGCGGGGTTTAAAGTGATTTAGGATGTCGAGTTTTTATCTTTGTACAATGTTATGTGGGTGTATGGAAATGATATCTACATATTTACATACTATATGATGTGAGTGATGGTCAAATGATTATGTTATTCGCGTTCTTTATTTACAAACTTTGGCAAAACCAGAAGTTTTTATTCGTGTAACGCTCATTTTATTTATATTCACGTATACACAATCATTCATATATTTACAAAATACACAAAATATAGCAGTTATTATAGCTTTTTATACATTGCAAACCCTGATTGATTGATTTTATACAGTAATTCTTTCTGGAATGTTTGTTTTAATTCCACCACTGCCACAATATTTGGTTAATTGTTTGTTAACCCGACTTTGTTATTTTAGCATCAGTATTAAAAAGCAGTAATATGCTTTGTTACAGTCTTTTGTCGGAGGTTTTACTTCATTATTGTTTTAGATTGTTTGCCATTCATGTATTATGTATTATTAAGAGATTATTAATGTCATGTCTATTTTTCAGTTTGTGAGAGAGCATTAGTAAGTGTAGCCACCGGTACCACCGTTAGAACATTGTGTGTTACGATTCCACCCAAAATTCCTCTTACCGTCGCCTCCACCCGTACCTGTATAAAATTTGAGTAAATTTTAAAACATCACGTTTCATTTCAATAAAGATGACAAGGCATCATCAAATTATTTTCCAGATTTAATTTTTCTTAAAGTTAAAGAATGATTTACTAACGTTGGGATTGTATTAGAATAATATGAATATGAAGAAGGGGAGTAAACAGGTTTGATGATTTTATTTACAGCAGGAGCAGCGGGTAAATAAGAAGTAGGCACCACCGTTCCCGTTGTTGTAGCAGTAGCAATAGCAGGCTGGTAGTAGTAGTTAAAATAGCGTTGTTGCGACACTGTTGGCGTTGCATAGTGCAGTGCGGCTTGTGTTGGTTGGTGTAACAAAAGCAAGTAGTAATTTTGGGAATATGGTCCTATTTTATGTACATCATCATATTAATTGTGATTTTTTATCATATTAGTTAGTATTATCATGCATAATTATAATATGTACAATAGGGGTTTTTTGTCGATGAATTATATTTACAGCTGAATATAAAAATTGTCACATTAAAATTTCTTTTTTCGTGGGGATAAATTTACAGTCATGTCATGGTATTACATAATCAGGAATTCCAGTGTGCATAAAGAAAACAAGCTTGATCATCGTGATAGTCATAGTAGGGAGCATGAGTAATCACTATATAATGTAATCTTGTTTTTAAGCAAGAATTTGCAAGATTAAGAAAATTCCATTTTTTGCTGTTCTGTGATTTTTGTCATTTTGGCAGTATTTTTACCTACCTGAGTAAGCATTACCACCAGATAAATGATTGCCTTGTGGAGACTGTTGAGGAGCAAAGCCATTGCCTGATGATTGACCTTGTCCTTTGTCAACTGGATGAT
The DNA here is from genome assembly GCA_027744375.1 of Orchesellides sinensis. Lineage (NCBI taxonomy): Eukaryota > Metazoa > Arthropoda > Collembola > Entomobryomorpha > Orchesellidae > Orchesellides > Orchesellides sinensis. The sequence continues at coordinate 10,863 of JAHZNG010004320.1, forward strand.
GTTGATGAGCCCCTCCATCTTTCTTCATCATTCCACCGCCTTGCATATCTGGCCATGGGTCTTTGTAGTTGGGGTCACGGCAGCATACACCAACAACACCGGTCATTGGCTCAGAGCATTGCTATGAAAATCATAGGAGTTAAAGATGAATGCTCAGTTCAGTCGAAGAACGCCACGTAGATAAGTTTGGGCTTTAATAGAATTCTAGAATTAATGCTTACCATTAAGGCAACACGATGTAATTTATCAGCAGCTGAAAGCTGAATAGGATTTTCTTCAACGATTCCTATTGTGTTGCAGTAATCGTCTTGAACACAAAGCATGGCAGCGGGGCATCCCGGATATGGAACTTGTTCTTCAGCAGGTTGCTGAGGCTGGTTGTTTGGTCTTACACCTTGACCAGAGTTTTGGAATTGTTGCTGAGGACGAGGTGCTTGTGGGGGTGTGTATGGTCGTTGTTGCTGTGGAGGTTGTGATGGTCTGTTGTAAGATGGTTGATTTTGGTTGTAGGAAGGTTGTTGAGGTGGAGGAGGTCTATAACCTTGATTTTTGATAATTTTGGGGTGGCTTTGGAACATTGTATGCTCCAGACCCTTGTGGGTTGAAATTGTTTTGTGGAGGTTGTTGTCCTTGTGGATTGTTATGACAGTCTGCTTTATTAACCAGTTCACAGCCCGGGGCTTCAACAGGTTGGCCGAACGCCGGCTGTTGAGCGGGTTGTTGAGGAGCATTCCAACCACCACCAATACCAGATGGTTGTTGTTGCTGTGGTGGTGGAGGGGGGTTATTGAATTG
>JAHZNG010004321.1:0-19642 GCA_027744375.1 Orchesellides sinensis
TGGGATATGGACAGTGGAGAGCGAGTTGTAGTTGGCATTTGTAAAACTAGGCTGTGGAGGGATTCATTTAAAATCATGGAGTTGATGGCGGTTGGAGGGAATTTATCTGCAATTTGTTATGTTGCTGTGGCAGCAGCAGCGTTTGAAAATGGGGAGGTTGATTTGGGATGGAAGGTTTTAGCTGAGCAAGGACACAGGTATTTGCCAGATGAAGCGTTTATTGCATGGCTCCGAACATGTGAACCGACAGAAGAGAATATGAAGAAGTTGCTGGAATTCATGGATCTGCATGAACAGTATGGATCTGTGAACTTGACGGTTGCAATTAAACAATATTTTTCTAGTAATCTTGGATATGTGGCGAGGGATACAAAAATTAATGAAAATGGTCAGTGTCCAGTTTGCCAAACTCCCATGAGTAGAAATACTTTGTCCAGTGAAGAATTCCACTCTCTCCAAGAGCATTTCCTGACTAGAGTGTTGGAGTCGGATGACTTATTTATGAATACAACTCCAGAAGAATTGAAAGACTTCAAGAAATTTATAGAAGAGACTGGGCCTTATGATTATGTGATTGATGGACTGAACGTGGCGTCATGCAAGCGGACTAGAGATCCTGCCTCAGTTCTCAGGGAAGTTGCGCTTCATATGAATCAAATGCGAGCCAAAATTCTAATCATTGGAAGGAAGCACATGATGAACTGGTCTGTGAAGAATATGAATGCAGTTCGAAGAATGTCTCGGTTGTACTTAATTAACAATGAATCTGAAGATGACCCTTTTCTGATTTGGGCGACGTTAAAGAGTGGCCTAGGTGCCAAATTTATTTCCAAAGACTTGATGAGAAATCATTCGTTCAGGCTAAAAGATCCTGTTCTTGCGAGACTGTTCAAGCGGTGGAGACTAAGTCATCAACTCAGCGTGGGAGCCGATCGTTATGATAGGGTTTATTTGGAACCATTTGCTGAAATTTTACCTGTACCTCAAAAAAATCAGGAAACTGGGCACTGGCATATTCCCAGTGAATTAGATTCAAGATCACCTTATGACATACCGGAAAGGTGGATATGTTTGCAGCCTTCGTACAAAAAATAATTTATAATTTATTTCAAATTGATGTGCATCTAGTACAAATAAATTATGTTTGCAAATTTTATGCAAGAAAGAGTTTTTTGTCCACATTATTTGACAGCGTCGTCTTTCAGTTCTCATAATTTGCAGACTTGCATTTTGAATGGCATGAATGATATGGAATGTAATATGTAATCCAAAATTATTAAAGGGTCAAGTTGGATTCCCTGGTCCACGTGGGGTAAAGGGTGATGAAGGAAAACGAGGTGCAGCCGGGGAGAAAGGAGACAAAGGTGATAGAGGCCCTGATGGAGAAAAAGGAGATTTGGGAACGAAAGGTGATAAAGGACAGCCTGGTCCTCCTGGGGAAGTTGGACTTGAAGGACCCGAAGGCCCTAAAGGATTTGATGGTCCCAGGGGTGAAGCTGGACCACCGGGCGTATTGGGTGAAAAAGGAAAAGTAGGATTACCTGGATTTCCTGGCTATCCCGGACCACCTGGTGAAAAGGGGGATAAAGGTACAGAAGGTCGTGCTGGAAATCCAGGGGAAAAGGGAGAGCGTGTAAGTTTGAAGGCAACTTATTGTGTTATATATGAATGAAGCTGTAGCTGTTATTGTATGAGTAATGTGAATTGTATTCATTTAGGGTACCTCTGGACAACCAGGTGACCGTGGAGAACCTGGGCTGCAGGTAATTTGAAGTTGTTCTAAACCGTTGGTCAATCAGAAAATATCCAGTCATGTTGTAACGTTGTCAATCTTAGGGATTTAGAGGCCCGAGAGGAAAAAGAGGACGCGATGGAAGGCCTGGTCCAAAAGGAGATACGGGACAACCCGGACCTCCTGGTGGGGCAGGAGAAAGAGGCCCTCAAGGAGGCGAAGGACCAAGAGGGTTCCCAGGTGCTCCAGGCTTGCCAGGTCCTGCTGGAAAAGATGGAGTTGCTGGTCCACCAGGAGAAAGAGGACCTCCTGTACGTTACTATTGCAAGTTTAAGAATAACAATATACGTTTTCAGGGGTTATAAATGTATTGGATACTCAATAGGGAGAACCTGGTCAAAAAGGACCCGTTGGATCACCTGGTGTCGTAGGACCTCCTGGACAGAGCGGTGAACCTGGTCCTATTGGACCAGCTGGTGAACCAGGGGCATCTGGACAGCCAGGAGAATCAGGACGACCCGGAGAACAAGGAAAGGAAGGGCCAATTGGTCCAGCTGGTGCTGCAGGCAAACCAGGAGGAGTTGGACCACCAGGATTGCCAGGATTTCCAGGCGAACGTGGATTACCTGGAATTCCAGTAAATGCGTTTTTATTTGTATAGTTTACATGTGCAGGTAGTATAATTCAGTACTAACTTTTTGTTAATCATACATTTATAGGGAATTCCTGGATTGAAAGGAGAGCAAGGACCAGTCGGACCAATGGGTCCTGTAGGAGATAAAGGTCAGCAAGGAGAACAAGGAAAAGAAGGACCACCAGGACTGGAAGGTCGCATGGGATTGCCTGGACCTCCTGGCCCATCTGGAGCTAAGGGTACAATTTAAATTAATATTAGGCAAAATGTGGTCAAGGATTTGTGAAGCACAATTTAACAATCATACCTTGCAAAGGTGAACGTGGCGAAACTGGTCTTATGGGTATTGCTGGAGCTGATGGTCCACCTGGGGCAAGAGGTCTACCTGGACCTGCTGGCCCAATTGGTCCACCAGGAGAAGACGGAGATAAGGGTGATCCTGGTCCACCTGGAGAGAAAGGATACAAGGGATCTAAAGGAGAGTCTGTAAGTACTTTTCATTTAAGATTAATATGAAGCATTTCAGATGGGCTCATTATATTTCCACTTTGTTTGAAATACGTATAGGGTCCTCAAGGAGCGCAAGGTTCTTTGGGACCAAGGGGAGAACCTGGTGTTGCAGGGCCACCTGGAGAGAAAGGTCCACCAGGAGCACTTGGTATTCGTGGACCTAAAGGTGAAAAGGGGCCGACAGGCGTCCAGGGTCCACCTGGGCCTTTGGGATTGCAGGGATTACCAGGTCCAACTGGAATTAAAGGAGAGCAAGGTGACCCAGGGCCGAAAGGACCACCTGGTGCAGCTGGACCTGCAGGCGAGACCGGAACGCCAGGAAGCAAAGGTGGTGAAGGACTTCCTGGGCCTGTTGGCCCAGAAGGCCCCCAAGGTCCTAAAGGAGAAGTTGGTATTCCTGGTCCACCCGGTCCAGGCGGCAAAGATGGAGAAAGAGGCGAACGCGGACCATTTGGTCCTAAAGGCGAAGAAGGAAAGCCTGGAACTCCAGGACCTCCAGGTGTTCGAGGTGTTGTGGGACCTGAGGGGCCGAAAGGTTCAGCAGGTCCTCCTGGTTTTCCTGGACCAATTGGAGAACCAGGTGTACCCGGCATAAAAGGAGAACCTGGTAAAACTTACGTTACGAGATATCACAAAGAACAATAATTTTAGTCGAACTTTTCGTAATAAAATCTGAGCTGTCCCTCTACAAACCCAGGCGTTCAGGGTCCACCTGGTTCTCGAGGCTCACCCGGTCCTGCTGTACGGTTTTTAAAAAACTGTTTTAATTTTTGACATTCCCTTGTACTTAATGATTATTCTAAAACTTTCTGATTGTATTGTAAAGGGGGAAGTCGGACCACCTGGACAAGCAGGTGCCGCTGGTCCCACTGGTAAAGTTGGCGACATTGGTCCTAAAGGTCTCAAAGGGGATCGAGGTCGCCGTGGTCCTAAAGGTCATCCAGGAACTATTGGCCAACCCGGGCCCAAAGGAGAGCAGGGAGAGAAGGGAGAAAAAGGCTCAACTGGACCACGAGGACCAGAAGGACGTAAAGGGGAAATGGGGCCGCCTGGTCCAATAGGACCGAAAGGTATATTTTAGCTGAAATAAAATAATCTATTGAGATTATATGATAAATAGTTTTATATACTTAATGTGTAGGATCGGATGGACCAATTGGACCTACTGGAAACGAAGGGCCGCATGGTCCGAAGGGGACAGAAGGACCAACTGGTCCTAAGGGGGATCCTGGACCAGCTGGACTTCCGGGACCACCAGGACCGCCTGGAGAATTACCTCTACTTCCCCCAGAATTACTTTTCGGACCTAATGCTGGCTCATCAAATGCTGGAACGAAAGCAGGAAGAAAAAAGAGGGCTGTTGAAAACGGTGCTAAAGGGGAACGTGCAACCTTGGATGAAGATGCGGAGTTAACAGCTAAATTACAAGAAGTGTACTCAGATATATATGACATGAGGCTTGAACTTGAAAGAGTAAAAAAGCCTTTAGGTACAAGAGAAAACCCAGTGAGAACATGTAGAGATTTGTTTTATGGACACCCGCACTTCAAAGATGGTTGGGAGACATACTTTTTCCTAAATTGTTACATAAATTGTGTACAGTCTACCATTAAATGTTTTATGCCTTTTTATTATAACCTTTTCAGATTGGTACTGGATTGATCCCAACTTGGGAATGCCGGATGATGCTGTGTTTGCATTTTGTAATTTAACTAACACTGGTGAAACCTGTGTATATCCAGATGTACAATCTGCTAGAATGCCACATATTCCATGGGAAAAGACACCAGAAACTAAAAAGAGAGAGGTTTGGTTTAGTTCTTTCCGTCAAGGATTCCGGGTAAGTTTTACAGACATTTTAGCAGACTTCAAATTACATTAATAGTACAAGTATGGTTCGGCTAAATTTAAAATTTGTGAATACAGATATCTTACGAAGGCATAGGACACGTTCAAATGACATTCCTACGGCTTCTTCATAGTCAAGCTTCACAGAATTTCACCTATCATTGTATGAACTCCGTAGCATGGTTTGATACACGTGCTGAAGCATATTCGTCGTCAATAAAATTTTTAGGTTACAATGACCAGGAATTCGGATATAGTTTGACTCATAAGCCGATGGTAGCCAGGGATGGTTGCAAGGTAGTAAGAACTGCGATTTTTATTGTGATCATTGACATTGTCATTGTCATCATGATCAAAAAAATGTTTTAACTTATTTCAGAATGGAGTGGGCGAAGGAAAAACAATATTTGAATTCAAAACAAAAAAATCGAATCAGCTTCCTATTACTGATTTCCTTCCAACAGATTATGGAGCTGAAGGCCAAGCATTTGGATTTGAAGTTGGTCCTGTGTGCTTTAGATAAAAGTAGATATTACATTCATGACTGTATTCTGATAGAAGATTTATTTGTGTTCGCATTTTACAAAATTAACTTAAATTATGTAGTTATGCATGATCGTATGCTTTTTCCATCGGTGTTTTTGCAACGAAGTAGACGTGTTCAACAACAAACATAGTATATAGGTTTCTCACTGCCTTATAACTTACAATTAACATATAATATCTTTGTAATTTAATATACGTAATTAACTTATTTCTATTTAAGACGATATTGTTCACAGCACAATCAAAAGTAAGTATGATTGTTGATTTTTCACTGCCAAAATACTCTCTCAGATAACTAGTTATTATTATATCGTTAGTTGGCCCACATAGAACTTTAAATAGTTTTCATTTGAATATAACAATACATAGATCATTTCAGCACTACGGCATTAGTTTTTTAACTTTTGGAAATGAAATTGTTTCTTACCGTACAATTTCATACTAGCAATAGCAATAGTAGTAGTAACTAGTAAGTAATACTTTAATATGTGCAATGAAATCTGACTATATAGTATAACATTGTATACGATTTTTCAGAATAAACAATGACTGCTGTTTTCTTACTTCGCAATGGTTAGTGGTCAGAATTATTGTGCTTTTTGATGAGTGGGTGGGCGAACGCTTTTTTTATTTATGTGCCTTCGTAAAAATATCAGAAACTCATCTTGTAACGTTTTTATAGGACGAACAGGTAGATGTAATCACCTCATGAGGATATTGCGTGTTCCTCAAAAGCATTAATAAGTTCTAAGTGATACGTGAAAATCCCGTCGTCTTTTCACTCCATTGTGATATTCGTATCAGCAGCATTAAGAGAGCCCCAACCCCTAACTGAAACATGCATCAAAGTCATGCACAATATTCATTATTACATGAAATGCTTAAAACAAACCGATTTTCTTTTTTTAAAGCAAGCTTTTCTGAACTTGTTGGTCTTTCAAACAACCACGTTATGTTTCTTTAAATTATTTTGAAGTAATCATTTGAAGACAGATTATTACACAACGTCGTAAGTGGATATGTGACAAAAACTGAAAGAATGTGGTTTTATCAAATGAGAAAGGTTGAATAAAATGAAGCATTTTAACATTTTTAAATTCAACTCGTATTAAATAAGTCACCAGTATACAATTTTTATTAATACGTCAGGGGTGTGGTTCTTATATATTGGGAAACTCACGCTTTTTTATACTTATAACATTTGAAAACGTCGAAACACACATTTTATTTCCAGCCCGCGTGCGCTCATACCAATTACACTACCTATAATTTTGCTGATATATGCAGGGCAAAATTACCACAACCAGCTAATTGCTCTTTCATTTTGAGTTTGATGGCATGTTATTTTCCAGCCTCTTGTTGTAATTATGTTCGTGAGGGTACATGGAAGTGGTAGCCAGAAGGGATGGTTTATTTCTTCTGTTTTATGACCAAATTTTCATAGTATAAAGTTTATGCATTTGAAGCATGTTATGGACAATAAACGTTTAAGGAAACGAGCAATAACATTCATGAGCCAGTGCATTGAGTGCACCTTCGACCCACACTTTTTTATAAATTATGTCTGCATAATATTGTATAGCAGATCACTATTGGGTGTAAGGAGGAAGGGTTTTACTTTAACCACTTACAATACAGCTTTTATTAAGTAAATGATCTTTTGGTATCCTTCTTCGGAGTCCGAAATAGGACTTCGGACATGAGCTGTCAAAAACGTGAGTTTACAGTCAAAGATTTTATCATTAACATTTGAGTGTGTGCAGTTAATTTTTATTCTACATATTACCATGTCGTTCATGGTACTTTGTAACATCCTGAATGTTGTGAACCACAAAAATATAAACTGCAATTTCGAAAATGCCTGTCATCAAATATTAAACTCAATCAAGTTAATTATATAACCAAAAGATTTGTAAACCATTATGGCAAGGTTTTGTGATTAATCGATATATACATTTCCTGTACAAATAAAGTCCTCTTTACTCAAGCATCTTTCGGCTTTCTTTCCTCGGCTTTGCTGTTATAAGTATGACAGGCACAGCAAGGGTTTGTTTACCCAATCATGAAGTTCATGATATGAGGGCCATCTTTGTACAATGGTAATATGTTGTATCATTAGACAAGTTAAATGAATGTACTCTTGTTTGCTGGAATATATGAGGTTTTACAACCCAGCTAAGTACATTCTATGGTTAGTTAGTTCAGAGCACTCCCAGCTGGGCTTTCCAACAGTATTGCCCCATTTTTCCATTCCTTTCTTCTCTTTATACTTACTTTTTCTAGACTGGTTGACTGACGAAACAAATTTTTCCTGTGTAAGTCAGTGTTCGTGAAATGCTTTCACGAGAACAGCAACCATACGTTGACTTTCTCCACTTGCAAAAAGATGCTACTTTATCTTCCCTGAGCCATGAAACTTAAACCAAGTAAACCTGTGTACATAATACATACAACTTACTGTAAAATCTTCCAGTTTTACATTTCCAAATTCTTATATTGCGTATTTGGTATAAACGTAAGTATGCATGGTCACGTATATACATAATTTAACGTAGCAAACGTTCTCCTTAAAATCATGAGTATAGTGCTACTTTTGCCTTTTTCTTTTTTACACATGACTCATGCCTCGCATGTGTATACTTCAATGTTACTTTGTGATTTTTTGGTGCACACGCATTGCTTTCTTTTCTTGCTCGTTTGTAAATGAGTGTGCAGAATCACCCCAACCACTTTTTGATAGAACTGTCACGAAATGGAGAAAATCTGTGGAAAGAAAGTACATTTACGGAGCAACCACATGCAAGCAAAGAACTTTCTCTTTTTAGGCAATACCACATTGCGCATTCCTGTAAAGCCAACTGCAACTGCAAACAGTGATAAAATTGTGAACTAAAAAGAGCCATAAAAAATAATGTAGAAAAGCAAATCTTGGTATGCCTGGTACTGGTGGTGCCATACATGTTGCTTTTAAAATTCACTCCTGTATTCTACAAACCTTAATAGTTTCAAATTGGCTATGATTACGGTGACAGATTTTTGTATGGTTGTTGACTCTAAAATTTTTAAAACAACTACATGTTTTAAGAGTTTTGTAATGATGTAAATTTTAAAGTACAAATTTTGCTGTAATCCTATTTTACATAAAAATTTTATACCTAAATTAGCTACACATCTAGCAATATGTTTTTGCAGGTACCATGTAGAAATTAGCAAAGTATATTTGAAAGCTTGTTTCGCTTGCAAATAACTAAATTGGCTTGTTCTATTCCTGAAACATAAAATCCAGTTGAAATACAAAATAACAGGTCAGATTGATCACATTTCGCAATTCTTCGTTGATTTTCACGGATAGGTTTTAGGTAATCGCCAAATTTTGTATCAATATAAAAGCAAGCATACTTTACTTTTTCATCATTTTTGTTTTCATTTTATTGCATTGCTGAAGGGCGAACGATTTCATTTTACTCCTGATATTTTACTACTTTTACCAATTTACATAAGGTTTAAGATAAAAAAGATAGAAATGGAAGGGGAGAAATTCGAAAAGGAATATGATGTAAAGCCCGTGGAAAAAAGGGAACATGACAGAATGATAGTGAAGAAGCGAAAAAGAAGAGGAAAAAGTAAAACATTTTATGGCCAGTGTCCCAATGAGATGCCGGAAAAGGCCGGAAAAAATTTCAAGTTCTCTTTTAATACCATGTTCAACGTAACCCCAGGATGAGTTCGAGTAGTTTGAAGGAATAGCAGCACCAACAGCAATGTGTTAACCGTGTGTGACGTTATGACGTAATCGTACTACTTACTACACGACTAGTCTATACATATATAAAAATACATCCATAATATTCCTTATTTCTACATGGACATGAATACTTCTATATAATAGCCACTACTTCTGCCAAATATACATAAAACTTTCTACTTGCATTTACTTTATTCGTATTCCAGCAGTTGCTTGACAATTTCTCTTGCTTTCATTCCCCGAACTATCCACAATGTGTAAAACTATCCTTATACATAATATGTATCAGCAGACACATGGATTATTTTCTACTCCTTACTCGTTTGCTTGGCAAAGGTAAGAAATTGAGGAAAAAGCAAGGAACGAAAAATACCGCACACACACAAGACCGGTATTGGATGTTTGAAGAAATGAACCTGATACACTATTCCATGAAAAACCGTAATGTTCAGCCCTATGAAAGCTTGAGAAGACACTAAAGGCATGGCTCCATGTATATTTCCTCAGTGCGGTGTCCATACAAATATCTGGTGGGATTTACTAATGTAATATTCTTGCAATACTACATATGTCATAGAACACCATCCCTTCTTTTGATGTCCTGTTGAGCCATAGCTCAGTAGTAGGTAGCGTAAAAAACCGAAACCATCCGATTTTGCCGTGTCACTCCGAAATGCTCACCGAAAAGGGTTACATGGCCAAACCCAGACTAGATGTTAGGCAATTGGACAAGTCTCTTTGTTGTAAAAGCTTTCGTGTAGGATTTACATTGGAAGGTATGCCTATACACATACTTTCTACCAAGTAGTGCATGACTATCCTTTCCTCAATACCAAACCAGGTTCTTCTAGCTTACCTCAATGTATTCGGTTGAGTTATAATACGAAGGAATCTTCTTGTGTATGACTGTGCTTTTCGGATTGTCTGGTTTAGTGGGTGAATGTGTATACTAAAACAAAGCGGTGTCGCACAGAGCACCAGTTCCCAGATCCTCCGAGTCAATAATGCACGCAGCCTTTCCTCTCTCTCTCTTTTGTCTCTATCTTGCCGTCAATTTTTCTCTCTCTCTGGATGGTACGTGAAGAAGAAATAAACTTTCCCTCGCTGGCTAACATTTGAAATTGAATGAAAAAGTGAGATATACAGTGCAAGTGTGTAAGGCCAAAAGAATCGTGTGGAAGTGAATTACATAAAATGTAGCAACATAATGAGTTGTCAGCCTATTTCATTTACGAGAAAATGAACAAGTATTCATAAAAATATGGACAATGAGTTAGGTTACAATAGGGAGTTATAGCGTTTTATAGGGAATATGCTATATCGTTATAAAATGAGGGAAGCGTCGTAAAGGTGGTAAGTAGGGACGAAAGGTGATTTTAACGAATGCTTCCATTTAACTATGCAGTTTTTGAGAGAGAGAAAAATGAGTATAGAATCAACAGACTGCCTGTTTAAAGCCAGTAAAAGCCAAAGATGGATTTTTACATAGAAAGTGGCTGTGTATGTTCTTTTGGAGGAGAAAGTGTCAATAAAGTACTTTCACTGATGCAAAGGGACTCTTAAATTTCATCTAGCTTCCGGTACAGTACTTGTGTTATTACTAAGCTTTGACTTTTTTGTAACGTAAGTAGATGCAAACTCGTGAGTGAATCTGACAAAGTTAGCAAGTGAGCAGGTGCAACGTATGGATTAAGGATGAAGATAATGCCTTGAAATATTGCCGTTTCTGCGAGCACCGATGACACTAGGAAATTTTACGTAGGCATCTAAATGTGCTTAAGTGCTTCTTTGTGTACAAGTCAGTGGAGTATGTAACGTGATTATTTTAAATATAAAATCCTGACTTACTCTTTTGCATAATATATGTTTGTATACAACCGTGGACGTGTAACTTTCACCTAAGTCATATGTATTTGTTTTATTGTGGCAAGTTGCTCAGGTCTCTTATCTGAGCTCAGCTACTTAAATTGTTTTAATCCACATATTCTATTACTATCACTGTTATTCTACTTTTGCATGCGAACTTCCACACAAGGTTGTGAAACTTTGCAGTAACTTAAAAGTAAATAATTAGGCATGCAATTTTTGGGCAGTGAGTAAAGTGTGCTTTAAACTATTTAAGTTAGCTGAAAGGTGCTGGTGAAATAAACGGATGAATTTAATATCGTTTTATTTCGTGTGTGTACGTCAAAACGTTATACACAATTCATATTTATTACAAGTGTGATGGATTTATGAGGTAATGGACCTGACATTTCTATTTAGAATATAAATGCTACTACCATAAAAGCGACAATGCCAAAATGGTTTGGTACAATTTGGTAGATAAGACATAAACGCGATGATGTTGCGTTGCACCTAACTTTGGGAAACGGGAACGTCTTCATGTGAGTATTACTTATTTTATTTACCACAACGACTCAATTCTAAATGACTGTCGATCCAAAACGTACATAAACGTGTGTGTATTGATGCATATTATGTTTTGAAAACCAAACTATGATAGACGCAACCCAACTTAGAACAAAGAATCAAATTTGATTATATCATTATACACTTCACCTAAATACCGCATCCTCCTCCAGAAGCAAACATGCAAATAGCGCAAATCAACTGTATTTCATCAGGTGTTTAATCTTCGAAACCACTAAAGAGGAAACAGGAAACTTTTTAAATTTGGATTTAAAGCTCTCGTTTAATCTGAATTCGTATTGTATTAGGAGCTGTCACAGAAGAGCTTATATACAAAACCAGTTATGATGTTGTATAAAAATGCTATATTTTACTGATAAAATGTAAATTCAGATTGGAAAAGGATTTATTAACAACGATGTGTTTTTGTTGAATTTAATTTAGGAGCAATATGTACAGTTAAATAATCCTTTCAAAATGTAACATAGAACTCTACCAAACAAAGCAAAAGAAACACACAAAAATAAATTGACATAATACGTAAAATAGAAATAGATTACAACAGTTTAAACATGCATAGCTTCTTTGCTAAATTTGTATTTCAATTCTAAATTTGCTTTTTAAACCCACAAAACACCAATTGTCTTTCAAAAGGTCAACTGACTCTAAATGCATTAATCTGTCACCTGCGTTGGTAATATGCACCTAATATATGATCTTTATCACACAAATCACTCAATCTTACGAAATCAATAGTGAAATAAAATAAATTAATGATTGATTTCACCGACCGAGAGTATCGGCAGATAAAGGTAAACTTTCGGTTGAATGGAAGAGAGCCAAAATCAGCTTTGAATGATATTTCTTGTTGAAAAAAGTGGCCTATGAGAATTCTTAAATCTAGTAATGCTTTCATTGAATGGATATAATCTCAAGATGCAATGGCTTATTTGTGGTGTTCGTTCGTGACTATCGGTTTACGCTGATTCGGTTTGTTGTAGGATTTTAGAGCAAACCATATAAGCTGTTGTGACTGGATTATCTGGCGGAAAGGTTGGCATTAATCTGATATCTGCTGGTACCTTTTAGTATCTCGGTTTATTACGGAAAATCGCTCAACAACTTAAGCTCCTGTGCGGCATGTAAAATCTTCCAAACAGGAGTTCTCGTGTATCCTTATCGTTAGCACAATAGAAGGTTAATAATATTATTATACATTGTATTGTACTCAATATAAATAGCTCTTTCCTTTGGCATATCTCTAGTTCCTGTGCATACTGATTTAAAAATAATGGTTCGAGGTTGGAGTGCAACAACCACAAAAATTTTATTTCATTTCGTGAGTAGCAAATTCATGAATCATGGTTTGAGATGATGAATGTACCTGATGTAATAGATGACATCGTGCGTATTAAAGTACTTTCATACATGCACACACGTTGTTTCTACACACAAACCATTATTGTTTCCTCTTTTTCTACCAAACCGTCTTTCAAATGGTCTTTGCCCAGAGAGAAAACGGGAGAATGAGAGAGCGAGTTCGACATTCTAAAATTCACCCAGTCCACAAAACCATAAAGGACAGAGTACCATTACACAAGGACCTCAAACGCATAAAAAGGTCTTCACAATGAAAGTCAAACAGTAACAGCACAACATTTCTCTCTCCCTCTCTCTCTAGCGCGTTTCTAATTTCATCGCTATGTCTCAACGACAATACCCTGTAACAAAACAACAACCATGTGCAATGTTACATCGAAATAGAAAGCAAATCCTTTGCTTTTGTTGCTTTAAATATATTGAACAATTCCAGCATATGCATGTTCAAAGGCAGTCAGGTTTTGGTATGATGAAACTCACTTGTTTATCGTATAGTGGCGTATTATAACCATAACTCTTACAAGAAGTTACTTACAAGAAGCATACATATTATGTATGCAAATGTATATGGATGAAAGAGTACAAATGTAACAATGATGCATTTAGAATTTTGTATGTGCGTTGGTGGAGACGCTGAAATAAGATGGTGCACGGATTGGATTCTAGTTCGCTCACTTACACATACTCACTTGCATCTTGCTTTTTACTACAATCAGTCTGTTGTAGAAAAGAACCCATCATCATATATACAGCCGTATAATAGCCGTCATGAATGAACTGAAAACCGACCTTTTTCTGTGTACATACTATCGATCCTTTCCTACTCTCTCTCTCCCTCTTTCACTCTTATTCTTTCATTACACGGGCACATACCTCCCACTATACGCATTACACGAGCAATTTGATATCAAGTCTAAAACTCACATATATGAGTATATGTAGGTATTTGTACATTGCTTAATAATAGCTAAAAACAACTTGCAAGAGAAAAGCCAGTAAGTTTGGAAGACTAGAAAGGCTAGAATGACTGGTAGTAAATAGGATTCTGGGAGAGTGTAAAGCAATTCCTGTATTCTATTTTTTGGTATCATTGTTATTGCTACCACGTCGCCAGCCAGAGTTTTTTGGCACAGTTTCGTCGAACTAGTAAGTTACCTGCAGTGTGCTTTTACTCAATCTTGTCTAGCATTTATATGTTTATTTCTGTAAAAAAGTGTGTACCTATCTACATATACACAGTAAGTCCGCACTCTGCTTGCACGAATGCTCATAAATGCAATAATAAATGGATACAAGAAGAGTGGATACAGCAGAGGTTTTCTACAATTAAATGGAACCTGTACCGGAGAAATGCACGGGCCAACCGTGAACTCACTTTCTTCAGTTTCCAGCGTTGCAGCAGTAGTAATAACAAGTAACTCACGTAAAAGGCTCTGGCTCTGCGGAATATGAAACCGATTTAGGAGGTAGATTCTGTACCACACATTTTGCCAGTTCCCATTCGTAGTAAAAGCAGAGAATCGCTTAACTGTGAGTCAATCAGCACAAGTTAGCAATTTAGAGAGCTTGGAGTTCAAGAGAACACGAGTATCTTCTTTTGTTACAAAATGACTGGTCGAGGGCCATATAATATGTACTTTTGTAAATCACTCTGAATTAAAACTATATTACCTATACACCTTTTGTACTATAATGAAGCTACGTACTCCATGTAGGTATGTATTTTGTATGCTTTTGACTTTCTTATATTGCATGCAATGCAAAAATGTTTACTTAGTTGCGTGAGACTAGGTGTTGGTGTTATTAGTAGGCATACCAAGCCAAGACTTATCTTAATAATACAACACCGTGGGCAACTGTAATAATCCGCACACACACTTTGGAAAAAAGGTAATATTAATGCCTAGACATTTTGCACATGGTGTACACTGTACAGCTCTACACCACAGTTTGCTTTAGAACAATTTTGCATGTGTTTGTAGATCTCACTCTCCAGCTGGAAACTTAGTTTAGAGTATTTTAACAGCAATCATGAAACAGGAACATGGTATGGTGCAACTTGGAGGAAGTAGAGCCCAGTGAGTTTTCTACTGTTCTAACTTTAATATGAGGATTCTATTTACTCCTTGTCAGGATGATGATTGTGGATATGGCAATGCAAGGTGAAATATATGGTAGAGCAAATTATTGCTTTTCCTTCTCCTGTACATTACTCCTGAAGACATTTCCAGTGAAGGGATTGGGATAGAGAGAAGAATGAAAATTTAGTAAGCAGACAAACCAGGCCAGCATTGTGTGTGTGAGGTACCAGGCCGTGTTGAATTACCAAAGTACATATCATTTTATTATGTACATAAACTTAAAACACATCATACAAGGAAAGTCTAAAAACCTTGAGTCCAGCAATTGAAGTTAAGTAGTGAAAAGCCGCTATACTTACTTTTGCTAGTGTGCTTAGCCCACTCTTTCTCTCGTCTGCTTTCTGATGTGATGTAACTGAAAGTATGCAAAAACAGAACACCCAAACGAAAAGTAGTAAGCCAAAAGCTACACATACAGGTATGAATGTATTCAGTATTATCATTTGTGTTCCACAGCTAACGAGGGCAATAGCAGTTCTGTAGTAAAACTACTGATGTAATAGCAAAGGAACAGTCAAAAAGTCTGTGGGATGTGGATAGGAAAAAGTAGAGGAGCTACAGAGAAAGAGGAATGCTCGACAAGTACCTCGGCACTCTTCGAAGTCACCCGGTAGAATCGGTTTTGTGAAGACGGCTGCTGGACTGGAATTTCCCTGTCCAAATATATTAGGCCAAGTTTCTTCCCTTTTCTCTGTTCTCTTTCCTTTTTTTCGACAGCCAACATAATGGTGAAAATGGTAGGATCAGTAATGGCTTGGTAATCATAAGTAAAGGCCAACAGTGAACGAAAACTAGGATTAAATTGGTGCAGGTAGGTTTATGTAATACCATTTGCTACCTTATGTATCAAGCAAGCCCGCATCTGACAGCCTGTAACCCGTCCTTAACTTTTGTAATGTATTTGGCAGCAAGAGAATGAAAGCAAGTCATTCAAAATTTTGGAGTGTATGTATACAGCGGTTAGGAGTTGTTTATAGGAATGTGATTTGTTCCTCTTTGCGTATACCTTTTCATTGCTTGGCGCATCGTCGTGTTGCTCCGCTTGTTGATTGGAAAATTTTGCATAGGTTTGCTTTCTCCATCCAATCAAAAAAATATAAAATACATCAAGGCAATATTATCAAGAATGTGTACGAAATAAAAAGAAAACTGGAGCTAATGGCAATTGTTCTTTTAGGCCCAAGATAATCATAAGCATGCCTCATTTAGCACTAATGATCGTATAATCTTTTATATTTTACCTTGCAAGCTTTTATCAAACCTGAACATTTTCATCATCAATACCTCGCTAGTTTTCAACGCAAACATACCTAAGCATGTATCGATTAACCAACCACCAGTTGAAAATCATTAATGGGCACGGTCATTACGTACTATGGGTATTAGACTGCTGTGATTCTTTTCTTTGAAAAGAAATATCGTTAGTCGATTCAGGAATGGTTACATAACATACTGATTTAAATTATTTTTAGTATTCTCTAGATGGAAAATATGTGCAATAATTTTCAGGTTTAATCACGTCAATCAAAGTTTCAGGCAGACATCTATTTTCTTCATATGTAAATGACAATGGGTCATGATGCAAACCAATCATACATGATATGCATAGGCTAAACATTTTTTAACAAGTACCAGTTTGGAAAGCCGTACACTCGCCTTGTCAAATAGTTTAAAAATTCGTTCCTTTTAAAAAATGCAGTTTACAGCAGAAAAGAAACTTTAGCCACTTACAATATCTCAAGCATTGCTCAGCCTTTTATCAAAGGGAAATCCATTTAAAATTATATCGAATATATTGGTAAAGCAATTCCAGGTTTTGCCTTATGTCATAGCCATGTTCACTTTTTTGGTTTCAGCCGTACATTACATATGTGATACTATTTTGTAGGCAGTATAAACATTTGATATTTTTTATTATCATTTTATTTTTAACTGTAAAAGACATAACATATTCACTTCATAAGGTAAGGAACTTAAAGCGGTCTCAAGTCGTAAACAAAATATCAGACGTCAGAACAAGCAGACGCTGCGCTGGTGTTTTGCTTCATCTCGGTTTGGCTGCAGTGTTTGTAGCACGTAATGGCTATTTCAAAATCACGAAAAATAAAATAACAGGAAGTCATTTATGCAAAGTATCACTTCATCGATCCGCAATTACCAATGAACTATTTTGTCCTGTTAACGAGTTCTAATTTAATGAACAAAATACCAAAGTGAAATGATCAATTGATCAATTCTTTGTAAGTAGTTAATCCTTTACTGCTTATCCCGCTAGCAAATGAAATTTGTTTTATGTACATAATTGCATTTTAGCTTGCATGTTTTAAAATTCTTGTACATCCATTAAGCCCTTAACATGCTTGCGGTGGAACTCACACTAGGATAAATGCAAAAATGCATTTTTGTTTTACGTTTCACGATGTTCATGATGGGTATGGCATAAATGCATAATTCGATGGGATACAACGTTCTTCTTGAATACGCCCCGTATACATGTAAATCAAAGTTACAGGAATTAAATAGGTAGTTGGTGTAGTTCTTTAAGATTCGTCCAAGGGCGTGAGATATATCTCACGCTGCCTTAACATAGACAGAAGTATTGTATAAGATGCTTTTACGTTACTTTTCGTTAGACTTGAAGCATGTAAATTATGGCAAGGTCCTGCACAATATCTAGTTCCTGAATGAAAAACTAAAAAGCAAATGTATTTTGTGTTAAATAGCTTCTTATACTTTTTATTAGATCCACAATCCTATACACCCATATTTATGAAATTTGAGTATCCAGAATGAGTCAGCTTTGCATTGATTTTGATACTCAACTTCAGTCAAATTTGTTGTCACCACCGATAAGAGTGAACCCACAATCGTAAGGCATAATATACATTTCTAATGTAAACATTGCATGACATGCTTCCGATGACACTAAACAGTGATATAAAAAAATCAACTTATATTAAGGTTGATGTTTATTCTACAGTATGTGCATAAGTAATTCAAAACGATACAGACTATTCGGCTAAAGGTTAAGTCAAAAATACATAAACACCACATATTATTGCCAAAAGTTTCTTCCAAATGTAAGCATAATATGATATTAGGGCTTAAATGTACTGATAGGTACAAGTTCAAAAAGTAACTTGTAGAAGAATTCTTTTTAAGTATCTGATTTCCGTCAGAGTTGATACTCACATAAGAATCACTATTTAAATCAGCTCACACGAATATTTAGGTATTTGTGCATTGGCATTTTTTACTGAATGTTTTTTTGTTAATATATGCGTATTGTATTGCACGAAGTACTTTAAACGGCGAACTGTTGGTACGTGTAATGTAACTGTATAAGAATTGTATGCACTTCATCGCTGACATACACCCATTACATTATTCATTCAGAATACACACAAACACATATTTACCACACGCATTACAGTTGATTCTAACTTATCAATTTGTGCATGCTCGCGGTTAGGTACATTGATATATTTTATGAACACTGGTACTGGTGTATGTGAACTTGCCTATATAGACGCTTCCTCACTATGATATGAAACGTACATACATAACATTCATGAGCATTTTCAAGAGTCTGCTACTACAAATGAAGAAAATGTCTATAATTTGTTCTAGTCGTCTTACAGCCTTCTTTTAGTTCAGTTCAAGCTGTGCATTTTGTGAGAATTTTGGTAGAAACTCATATGCGAGGATCTTCACTAAGTCAGTGATAACAAAACATTCATTGTTTTTATAAAACCCGAGTAGACCCACATATGTATTTATGGTAAGCTCTCTATTTCATTTCATCTCATTTATCGTCCAGGTTTATTATTGAGTTCTCCATTTGCGTCTCATGGTATGATTTTGGACTCTGTAGTGCGCGTTACATACATGTAGAATTGATTTTTATATTATCATACACAAAATTCAAAATAACTGTATGCATTGGCTACGCCTTATGTATGTATTTGTATTCAAAAGTGAAAATCAATCTGTCAAACTAAACTAGTTTTTCGATTGGCACGTATTGGTTAACTGTGCAAGTGATTTCGAATTCAGTAACCTGGTACAATAAACATATTCACCTGCTTCCTCAAGCTATGTGTGTTTGGTGTTCCCTTTCATTTTCATATCGCGTAAATTGGCTGTTTATTGATGTGAATACATTGCAGTGAGTAATAATACGTTTACATGAAACCAATTTGATCATTTCTTGAGTCTGCAGTCAAGCTGCTACCTAACATGATGAAATTTGTATAGTGTCATTTTCATTGCCTAAAAGCAACAGGAGGACATTAGCACTGTAGGTAATTTATTATTGTAATGTCAAAGCTATTCATCCTTCACGCTTTCTACTATGACATGAGCTGTGAGCTACATTGTTCGCAAATGTTGTATAACTAATTGCATAAAAACGAACGAAGAGATTGTAGAAGTCGGTTTCTGACTTTAGAATGCAAAGAGGAGACAAGTATTATATTTTTATGATTAATTTCCAATGAAACTTTGCTTACTTGTGATGTTCACTTCTACTCAATTTAAATTAAACTCATACGTATATTCATATTATACTTCTTTGATTTTCTCATACTTTTCTTCTTTCATTCAGTACAAAATTACTTGGTTAAATTGATCTTTAATACCACAATTGAATTTATTGCGTTTATTGAAAAACTATAGTATAAACGTCGTATTCG
>JAHZNG010004322.1:0-15234 GCA_027744375.1 Orchesellides sinensis
TTCTTCCTTTTGGCTTGCTCCTCCGCCTCTTTCTTCCTTTTGGCTTCCTCCTCCGCTTCTTTCTTCCTTTTGGCTTCCTCCTCCGCTTCTTTCTTCCTTTTGGCTTCCTCCTCCGCTTCCTTCTTCCTTTTGGCTTCCTCCTCAGCCTCTTTCTTCCTTTTGGCTTCCTCCTCCGTTATCTTTTTAAATTCCACCTCAACTCTCCTTTTAACCTCCTCCTCAACTCTGTTTTTAAATTCCTCTTCAGCCTCTTTCTTTTTCCTGGCTTCCTCCTCAGCATCTTTCTTCTTCCTGGTTTCCTCTTCAGCCTCTTTCTTCTTCCTAGCTTCCTCCTCATCCTTCTTCCTGGCTGCCTCCTCTTCTTTCCTTCTGGCTTCATCATCCTTTACAGCAATGTCCTCTGCACTGCTCTTCTCACTCCCTTTTGTACACATACGTGGGTTGTCCTTACACTTTTTCTTCTCATTTTCTCCCGTGTTGACAATAATAATAACCGTCTTTTCATTTGTACTTCCTTTAACATTTTGATTTCGACTTGGTTTTTTAGTAACTTCCATGGACTCGCTGGAGCTTTCGCTTGAGTATCTGTGTTTGCTCCCTGAACTACTTGAACTACTACTAGAACTGCTGCTAGAACCACTACTTGAACTGCTGCTCGAACTGCTACTGCTGCTGCTACTGCTGCTACTACTGCTGCTACTACTGCCACTTCCAAAGTTGTTGTTGTAAGTGGTGCTCGTTACACCACCTCCGTGAGGATCTTTATGCGGTCGCTTTGTTTTTGGTGGCTTCGTACGTGGAGGTGTGGTAGGTGGTGGCGGTGGAGGGTAATACACTGGTGGTGGCGGAGGAGGATAATACTTTGGTGGTGGTGGAGGAGGATAATACTTTGGTGGTGGCGGAGGAGGTGGTAGTTTTTTGTCATCTCCACCAAATGTATACAACACATGAGTTTTAAAAGGGTCCCAACCGAAGAAACGACCCTGCTGAACTGTCCCATTGCCCTCCGTCCCATTGTTGTTCTCATAATCCATTGTTAAAACTGTGGTTGTTTCAACATCCTCATTATCGTAATAAAATCCCGTGCTTACAGACGTGGTGGTTTCAAGGTTAGGTGGGGTAGGTGAAGTCATCCTAGTTGATTTAACAGATTTGCCATTGCAATACTGTAAAACAAAACGGACAATACTAACCTTTCAAATAAAAACCTATTTGAATTTCATATTAAAATTTACCTGAATTCCAATTAAAAATAATGTTGCAACTATAACTAATTTCTTCACGTAAATCCTCTCCATTTTTATTCTTTGTTCTTCTCGCTTGCTTCTACTCCTTTACTTTCAGCTAAGATTAACGAATACCAGAGGTATTTAATAAAACGCAGTTAACTCCAATTCGACGCATTTCATTAATTGTGCAGACTGCAGACACTAATCACCGTCTGGCTTTTGTCTAATGTGAATAATGACGGATTAAGATATAAAGTGATTAACTTTCATTTAATATATATTTTATTGATGCTATAAAACACAACACAGGTTTTTTTAATCAGTCAGGAACAATCCTGGCCTCTGCCCAGCCTTTATGCTTACTTCATCCTTATTCCATTTTCCCACAACTACACTAACAACGTTCCAGTAAACCGAATTCGAAATGACGGCATTCCCACAGATCCCCTCCGGATAAGTCACGTCATTCCAACGAGGGCGGTTCTATGTGCATCTTTCATTTTCTTCTGTTCAGTACGTCTATAAATATAATATGGATGAGAAATTATCAGTGTTTTCATATAATTAGTGACTTTTTAATAAAATAAATAATTAAATTCTTACAATTTCATATGCGTCTGTGTCCCCTTAAAATTGCTTTGGTTTATACTCCATATGACATTCTCTGCATTTCTTCAAATAGTTTGGAGGGTTACCTGTTTGTTGCGGTTTACAGGGTACGTTTACGACGTTCCTGCTCCCGTTGCTCTATAGTTTTATTACATCTATTTAACAAAAATAACATACAGTTGTTCTTACATTGTTTTATAATAATAAGCATAAATGATTTAATATTAATTATACTTAAAATTCTTACGATTTGACATGCTTTCTAAGTCGCCAGTAGCTCCCACTAGCAGTAGCTTTTTGAACAATTTTTTTCCGCATCTGATTTATGCTTCACATATTTAGGGGTTTGGCTTGCTATGTTTTAAATTCCAGTTGGCATTCTGTACATTTCAAATAGTTTGGAATGGTGGTGGCCCTATCAATTGACGTAAGTTTTAACCGCTTAGCCTGTGCTGGACTTGACCCCAGAAACTCTAATAGATATTGACTCAGGCGTATCGAATGTCCTAAACGATCCTCCTGAGCATTCCTTAGCAGGTAGCTATCGTCTTCATCGTTATTTTCAGGATCCATAGCCATAATTTCATCGGCATCCATTAACTGCCTGGAAGCTCCTTGACTCCTCCTCCTTGACTAATGTCGACACTGGTTGGGTTAATGAACAACTTCCAACTTCTGGCTGCCCGTCCATTTTTCACCTTCCTCTTTATAAAATTACTAAATCCTGCATAACGATAATTAAATTATTATTCCTTTTAATTTTTATAAAACTTGCATTTTCCAATCGTCTCCTTCCTCACGCTTTCCACGATAATGCTGACGTTAATAACAACCCCTGGATTACTACCATTGACCAGTTGACGACACTTGCGAACACGACGCCCATTCTCACCCGCAGTTGGCAGTGGTCATCACATCCTGAATGGTCTTCAATTTCAATGGAATGGAAATGTCAACACAGACAAAGACCAAAACATTTCAATTTAAATGAAGACAGCTCCCGCAAAAATCTTAAGTGCCCCAGTACGCTCTATGATATATGGAAAAGTCATACTCCTACTTTCCTCAGCTGTTTATCAGATGGTTTACCATAAACAATTGATTCATTTTATCTACAAAAACCTTTTTATTTTTTATTTCTAACGAATTTCGTGATAATTTTTTTTTTAATTTTAAAGTCTTCCTCAGTTAAAATGAAGCCACGAAAAATTTACTTGGTTGACTCCAAACTAGCTTGTTTCTTTTGTTTAAAGGTGGGAACAGCTGAACAGCTGATGACTGCCAAGCATCGACGTTGTGCATCAGTCAGCTGTGCCACTATTTAAAATTTGACTTTAAGAAGGTGTTCAACGTGTCCCTCCCAACAACTCGAAGCAGCGTTTGGGAAGAAATTGACATGATCGTGACGCTGTGCAAAGACTGTCATTTAGTTTCCAGTAAATTCACCAAGTTGTTTGAAGAGCTGGAATTGATAAGGCTCAAGATAAATGCCAGCGTAAAGACCATTCATCAAGTGGTGACCAAAGCGGACAAGGATGGATGTCGTGTGGAGGAGTATCGGAGGCTGATGACTGAGTGTAATCCTCTGGAACGGGTGAATGTTAGCATCGCAGAAAATCTGAGGAAAGAGACGGTTGAGAAATGTAAGTATGCATAAATCAGGTACCGATCGAGTTAACAATATGCTTCCTAAAGTGATCCTCGTTAAAGTTAAGTTTATGGATAAGAGCGGAAGTGGTCCAACACTAACAATCAAACAAGAGCCTGCTTTGGGGATGCAGGGGTCGGCCAGCGATCCTGAATGGCAGGAGGACACAGCTGGAGGTATATTAAAACATTAGTTGTATTGTAACGTGGCATGTATATTAATTTAATTTATAATTATTGCTTTATCCTGATGCAGCGATGGTTCCTGCTTGTGATGGCAATACTTTGTGCCTGGATGCTGAAGTAGATCCATTGGGGAACGAACCACTGATAGGAAAGCAGGGTCACTCAAAGAAGAGGAAGGAACTAGGTGAGGTGTACAAAATGTTTAACATTTGCAGTCAAAAGGTACTAACTACTCCCCCTCCAAAGATCCCATCGCTGGAATGCCCATACTGCCAAAAATCCTGCCGTGACAGTAAAGATCTCAAATCCCACAAGATGTTCAAACATCGCCTGAATGTATTTGCGCAATGTAGGGATTCCAGTGTGCCACTCACTGACCTACAGTTTGAAGCTTTTGTTGACCGTGTTTTGGAGGATAATTTACAACGATCAGATAAAAAACGGGGGAGGGTGTGTAAATTGTGTGGGAAGTGGTATTCCAACAAGGTGGACACTGAATGGCACCTGGTCGAAATGCATTTCCAGCTGGTGGCAGGACAGCTTCAACAAATGTTGCTGGGTTTCAGTAGTAAAAATTCTTCGTCTGCCCCTGCTGTATCCTTGGTATTCACTCCATTTCCCGTGAATCCCGTGGATTCAAACAGGTTGGGAATGACGTCTGTGCATCGACCTCAAATGGTCAGCCGTCAAAAGAAGAAAGCTAAATCAATCAAAAGAAGAAACCAAAACATGAAGTTGAAAAAGTGTCGTATTTGCAAAACCACTATGTTACAGAAGAATTTCAAGAGACACTTAAAGACCCATACCATAAACCAACAGAAGAGCCCTATCCAGGACATGGGCAAAAACAGGGTAAAGACCGGCCTATTGACCACACTATTACATACAAACGCTTTGAGTGGCGACAGCGGCACCGGGGACGTCAGTTGTCTTCATTGTGATAAGCAGTTCAAGCAACACCATCTGCAGCGAGCTCACTTGTTGCGTAATCATCGGTTTGAAGTATTTCAGAAATACTTTGAGAGTGGTGCCACTTCAGAGCAAGTCAACTGTGTACTTGACCATGTGCTTCAAAAAGAGTGTCAAGAGTTAGCTGATGGGGATCAGTGGGAGTGCCGTCATTGTCATCTTAAGTACTATTCACTAGCTGCTGGACAGGATCACGTGGTGGTCACACATTTTAAAGGAGTTGTTCTGAAATTGCAAAGTCACTTGCAAAATACTACAAGTATTTTGGGAGAAACTGGTCAACCATACAATGTATCTGAGGACCGCAACCAATCTCAGTCTTCACAATTCTGTCATCCTGTTAGTGTTAGTAAAGTCGAAGGAGTGATAAGTGAGGGTGAAATAATTATTAAGGAGGAACCGGAAGACATAATGATAGTTCCTGACTTAATTTAATTTTAAAATGCTTGATTTAGTTTGAGAAATAAATAGTGAAATATTTTGTATTATTTATGTTTGATTTGTAATTAATTAACTGCATTGCATAATTGCATAGTAATTAGTAATGCTATTATGGTTCTTTCCAACGAAAAAAGTTAGTTTCGCGCAAATTCCTTTAGTGAGTTTGACTGCCAATTGCCAAAATGGATGTAAGGGCAACAGCGAGTAACTTGGGAAAGGGGCACGTTGATATTTATTTGTGGGAGTATCGTCTTTCAAATTTCTCCCAAATGTTTACATACACCTCATTCATTCATTCTCATTTCTCATTCACAAAATAATCGTGTATCTTTGATTGATTGACGCCGTTGGAATTTCTTAGTACACAAATCATAATTTAAATTTGTTGTAAAAATGAAAGAGTTCCTGGTAGACTCCAAACAAGCGTGCTTCCTCTGTTTGAAAGTGGGAGCAGCTGAGGACTGTAAAACCAGCCCGTGGTCCATTAGCCAATTGTTTCGCTATTTGAAATTTGATTTCCAAAAAGTATTCGACGTTTCACTCCCACTCCTCCAAACAGCGGGGAGTAACCTTTGGGAGGAGACTGATATGCTGGTGACGTTGTGCAGAGATTGCCATGCAGTTTCCAGTCAATTTGGAAAGTTGTTTGAAGAGTTGGAGTTGATAAAGCTGAAGATAAATGCTAGTGTGAAGACCATTCATGAAGTGATGACCAAAGCGGAACAGGATGAGTGTCGTGTGGAGGAGTATCGGAAGGTGGTGACTGTTACTAATCCGGTGGAACTGATTAATATTAGTATTGCGGAAAGCCTGAGGAAGGAGACGATTGAAAAATGTAAGTTTTTAATAAAAAAAATATGCGCTGGTATAAAATAAGATGGAATTTGACTAAATATTGATTTTTATTTTAATCAAATAATTTTAAAGGCACGTTGAAAGTTAGGAAGGCTGATTCAAGGGTGAGTTTTCGAAAGGAACAAACAAAAAGCATAACCGAAGCAGATGTTGCGGTTGCTCTGAACAAGGAGGAGTCAAGCAGATCTCTGAAGGTGTTTTCTGGAGGTAGAACATAAAAACCATATAATTCATAATTAGTTAATTAAAATAACTTGTTTTGTCCAATCTTAACTGCTTTTAGCAAAATCAGGTGGAAACGAGAACCCCCGATTTCTTTCAAGTGGTCATGATGAAATTGTGCTCCCTGTAAGCGACCCCGAAGACAACTGCTCCGAAGAACAATTCCAGTTCGAGACTGCTGAAGAAGATCCATTGGGAAATTTAGACATGGCGGAGCCAATGGGTGAAGAAATGTTTGAAGAAAAATTTCAAAGTAAGATTAACAAACTTAAATCATGCTATTAATTTATAACATGAAATTGAATGACCCTGTATCTAATTATGACTGTTTTAGTTGGTGAAACTGAAGAATGCCCCGTTTTAGAAGCTGGAGGTCAATCTAGTAAAACTGCAATGATGCGTCGTCCTATTGGTGTTGTCCCGCCGAGTCCCACAAAATCAAAACGGGAAAGAAAATTTAAGCCACGACACCCACGGTTACAGCTAAAGGCCACAGAAAGAGACCCAGCGACTGTGCCAAATTCTTTGAAGTGCAAAATATGCAAACTAGTGTTCAATTCAACGGCTGCATTGCACCAGCACAGATTTAAGCATTTACCTGACGAGGATAAAAAGTGTCCGAAGTGTGGTAAATTGTATGGGAGTCGTAAACGATACTCGGAACATGTGAAAGAGTAAGAATATTTAGTAGTCAAGTCAACGATGTTGCATATTTGTTAATTATATTTTAACTAATTACATCACAATAATAACAATATTACTTTATTTTATAGATGCACTAAATAGGGCCACAAAGATAAATGGGATTTCAAGGAAGCCAGGTAGAACAGTCGGACACTTGCTCTTCTGCATTTTAAGATTCGCTACGATCTCACACGGACACAATTAAGTATTTGCAATGTACAACGCTATTTTGAAATTTAGAACCAATAAAAAATATTTAAATGTATTTATATGGTCACTTTAATAGGTAACGGAAGTGTTCAGAAGTGATTTATAACTAATTACTAACTAACAGTGCAATAAGCGCGAGAAGCAATTTGATGACAGTGAGTGCATTGACAAAGGGACACTTCGAGATTTATTTGTGGGAGCATCGCTTTTTAAATTTATGACCAGTGTTTACAATAATTCATTCCGATTTCCGAAATTCCGACTGACAGACAGCATTTTTTCCACAGACAAATCAAAAAAATTGGTTTTAATTAGTTTTGCAAAAATGAGTCATGCAAGCGAGAATTTTCTGTAAAAAATCAATTTTTTACACAAATCATAATTTAAATTTGTTTTAATCAGTTGTAATAATGAAGGAGCTACTGATTGACTCTAAACAAGCGTGTTTTCTCTGTTTGAAAGTGGGAGCAACTGAACACTCTAAAACCTCGCCATGCTCCATTAGCCAACTGTTTCGTTATTTAAAGTTTGACTTCAAAAATGTGTTTAACATATCCCTCCCATTCCTCCCTACAGCAGGAGGGTACGTTTGGGATGACACTGACATGCTGGTGACCCTATGCAAAGACTGTCATTCAGTTTCCAGTACATTTGGCAAGTTGTTTCAGGAAATGGAGTTGATAAGGCTCAAGATAAATGCCAGTGTGAAGAACATTCATGAAGTGATGACCAACGGGAACAGGATGGGCGTCGTGTGGAGGAGTATCGGAAATTGGTGACGGTGAGTAATCCTGTGGAACTGATAAATGTCAGCATTGCGGAAAGCTTGAGGAAGGAGACAAGAGACAATTGAAAAATGTAATCTTTTAAGAAAGTTTAAAAACCTTAAGAAATGCGTAAAGTAAATTGGAGTAGAGTATATTTAAATTAGTTTTGTGCCAATTAAATCAACAGGCACATTAAAAGTGAGGAAGTCTCAATCAAAGTGGAGAGTGCAAATGGAACAGGAGCAGGAGCATGCTAAAAGCGGAAGTGGATCCTCAACCCAAGAAGCAGAGGCTGTACTAAGCAGGGAGGAGTCTAGCGGCTCCCAAACTCCCAACTGTGGAGTTTGCTGGAGGTATAAAAATATAGTTTATGACTGAATTTAAAATTTAAAGACCAATATATTTATTTTGATTTTTATTGCGGTTTAGCAAACCCGGATGGAATCGGGGCATGTGTATTTCCACCTGCTAATCCCAATTATGATAAAATAATGATTCCTCTAAATAACTTTGAAGACTACAGCTCCAAAGAAGATTTTGAGTTTGAGACTGCTCAAGAAGATCCATTGGGAAATTTAAACACACCTGAGCCAATGGTGGAAGAAATGTTTGAAGAAAAGTTTGAAAGTAAGATTTGTAAAAAAAACATGAATCTATTGTTATTTTCTTTTGTATTTCTAGTTGGTGGTGCTGAAGAACGTCGTATTGTGAAAGGTGGAGGTCAGCCTACAAATACTGGGAGAAAGCGTCGTCCTGTTAGTTGGTCGTCCTCACGCCCGGTTAATCGTACGAAATCTACATTCACTGCAAAGGAAATTGAAGCCCAAGCCCACTGAAAGAGACCCAGCCACTGTGCCAAATTACCTGAAATGCTCTGAATGCAGCCAAGTGTTCAATTCAGGGGCTGCAGTTGCCTATTAAAGTGACCATATAAATACATTTAAATATTTTTTATTGGTTCTAAATTTCAAAATAGCGTTGTACATTGCAAATACTTAATTGTGTCCGTGTGAAGAAAGAGACCCAGCCACTGTGCCAAATTACCTGAAATGCTCTGAATGCAGCCAAGTGTTCAATTCAGGGGCTGCAGTTGCCTATCATAAATTTAAGCATTTGCCAAATACGGACAAAAAGTGTCCAAAGTGTGGTAAATTTTATGGGAATCTCAAACCTTACACGGAGCATGTGAAAGCGTAAGAATTGACATTATAATTATATTACTAAAATGTTTAAAGCTTGATTTATCTTAAGATGATAGCTAAAAAAATTTTATTATTACTTTATAGGTGCAATAATGGACCAAAAGAATAAATGCAAATCCAAGGGTCAAGGGACCCATAGGACAGCAGGGATTGGTTTAAATTGATAATGATCTCATGTGATTTATTCAAAAGTATTCTATTTACGAGTTGAAATAAATTTAAACTATACAAAAATATGTTTGGAAATCGTACGGCTATTTTTCGTTCTTTAAATATGGCATACTGAATGACTTTTTAATAGGTAGTAATGGTAGTATGTATATGAATTTGTTATGCCAGAGAATAGGCGCGAGGAGCAATTTAATCACTTGACCAATTGACTGTTGAACAGCTGACTTAGCACTTAGCAGCATATCCAGCAAATCACAGACAACAACGCATTCACAGATTAAACTTACAACTTAAAAAATATTTGGCGTGGAAAGGTTAATTAAAACTAGTTAAATGCTAAAGTTTAGTTAATTTTAAATTTTATTTTTTCAATAAATAAATTAGAATGTCAGGAGTTCAGATGGAGGGTATGGGTAGTGGAGGGGAGAATATAAAACTGGTGGTTGACACCAAATCGGCTTGTTTTTTCTGTTTAAAAAGAGGAGATGAGGAGGATGAGAGGAAACCAAAGTCATATATGGAGCTGTGTCGCTATTTAAAGTTTGACTTTAAAAAGATATTCAACTTGGGAGGAAATTCGAGGGGGGAGGGAGATGATTGGGCTGAAATAATGGTTAGTCTGTGTAAGCAGTGTTGTTCAGTTNGGCTTGTTTTTTCTGTTTAAAAAGAGGAGATGAGGAGGATGAGAGGAAACCAAAGTCATATATGGAGCTGTGTCGCTATTTAAAGTTTGACTTTAAAAAGATATTCAACTTGGGAGGAAATTCGAGGGGGGAGGGAGATGACTGGGCTGAAATAATGGTTAGTCTGTGTAAGCAGTGTTGTTCAGTTGTAACTAAATTTCAAAAGGAGTTTGAGCAGCTGGAGGAGATTCGGCGGAATTTGAAAGAGAGTGTTGAGAGTATTCATGAGATTTTAAGTAGTGCCGATGGAGATGACTACCGTGTGAGGGAGTACCATCAGCTAATTACTAATCCAGGCCAGCGGATTATTGCGGATAAGCTGAGGACGGAGACTAGGCAAACATGTAGGAATACAAGTTTTAATTATTTGGTTTGTTGGGATTCAAATTTTTCAGTTTAAATTCTATTATGTTATGTGTTTTAAAGGTTATCTTCGGCTGAGTAAGCAATCAAATTTGGAGGGGATGTCCAGCCCAAATCCAGTAGAGGAAGGGGTACCCCAGGAGGATTATTTAGGAGGGATGGTAACCAACATGCAGCAGGTGCCTGGAGGAATTCCATCGTCTTTAATTGGAGGTAGCGTTTGACCTTTGCAAAATATTGATAACAAACTGAAAAATGAAGCCAATCAAAATTGAATTTTCTCTAGATGCTTTCATTATGGAGGAGAACGTAGGGTTAAAATTGGAAATTAGCGAGGAGGAAATGGGAGGTTCATCCTTATTTTTGGACGAGGATCCTTTACTGAACTCGGGGGAAGGTGCACTAATAAGTACTGAGGAAAATGAGGGATGGCTGGCGGAACCAGAGATTGGGGGCACCCATAAAGACTCGGAAGAGTGGATGAAGCAGATTTTGAAACGAAAGCAGACAAATCAATCAATATTTTTTCACCATTTGATGACCATCGAAGGGAACATAGCAGTCCAGCAGTGTCCATACTGCCCTAGATGTTTTTACAACGACATCCCCAAACTGAAGCACCACCTGTTTGACACCCATTTTCAAAATCTGTTTGAAGACGACTGGAAAAGGAGTCGACTTTCACCAAAAAAGTTTGAGGTTGCCATGCGTTCCCAGATTGAAGACTGTTCTAGACGGCGAAATAACTGTAAATTCTGCGGATGCTTGTGTTCCACCAGGTCCTCCATGGTCATCCATTTGCTTGACTCCCACCACCACAGGATGGTGACCATTGTGGAGGCATCAGCAGGTACCAAGAAATCCAAGATGGTTAACAGAATAGACAAGATTGGAGGTGGAGGAGGTAGTAGTCGATTTAGAAGGAAGTTTTTGTGTGCGTGTTGTCCCAAGCACTTTCATTTAGAGGACCAGCGTCACCTCCACATGTTTAAGAGCCATCGGACGGAAGTTTTTGCCAAGTACTTTTCAGCTGGCACCACGGCGGATGAGATGGACAAGATGGTGAAGAGGGTACTTTTGCGGCACCATCATAAGTATTTGGGTTGCGGGAGTTCAGGAGGAACCTTGTTCAAATGTCGGCATTGTCAAGAAAAGTTCATGGCAGCTTCAGTTGTAGAAAATCATGTGCTCATCTGCCATTTCTCTCAGGTGGAAAAGCAACTGATGGAGTTTCGTGAGCAAGGTGGGAGATCAAGTAAAATGGGAGCTTCCACTTCCAACGCTGCTGCTACATCGAGATCTCCTCCTGGAGATGGAGGAAACAGTGAAGAGGGGATGATGTTGTTTGGTGAGAGTGAACCAGTAGTAAAAGAGGAGGTGGTGGACCAGAGTGATATCAAGATTGTTCCTGATCTCTTGTAGTAACCATTTATTCATTTGTTTACATGCTATTTTTGTAAACCATCAATTATTCTTGTATTTTTACCGATAAGTAATAAGATTAAATGTAATATATATTTAGATTGTGTCTGCTGCTCTCAAAAATCTGCTCTTAATTTATTTTAATGAATCACAAAAAGCCAACGCAACTAAAAGGTCACTGGACTTTTTAACTTTTCAGTTTTGCTTAAGATCTTGCTAAACACACAATCCACACAGTATTATGTATGAAACTGCGCATAGCTGGTGACATAATTGCTTATGAAGTTGAATGCCAAGATCAAGGTTTTATTAATACATGTTAACATTATAAAGTCTCTCAAAGCATAAATTTCCATTATCTCTGTTTTGTTAACTGACTGTGGGCTGAAGAAACAAGAGTGGAGGAACTTGTTATATGTCTCTTGCATGCTAAATTTTTAGCATAGGGTTCACTGCGTGGAAAAAAATGTTCTTTACTGCGTAAGCAGGCGTAATCAATCATGATTAATTTTTTACGTTGTTGATGTTGTAAAATTAGGCATTAACTTTCGGCTACCTCTTGCATAACATTGCAAGCTAATTTTTTTTGGAAGACGCTGCGGATTCATATTTGTATGTTCCACATTGGCTAAGTAGAAGTGGCCAAGTTCGGATTCATTTTATAAAAAAATTATTAAAAAATCAAAATGCATTTGGTTTCTAGAAACATTTCTCTTTTCATCATTACATTTTGGTGTGTTGTGAGACTAGGCCAAAGTCGTAAGTTGAAATTAGTAAGAGTTTAGACTTAAATGCTATTTAAATATTTTAAATAATTAAAATTCTTCAATATTTAATTGTAAAACCAGGGCCCACTACTCGAGCCAATTTCATGCCGTATGCTGAAGCTGGAACAAGAGAGGATGGAAAGGCATTTGCAGGAGTTGGAGCTCTTAACGTTGGGGAAGAAGGCTTTAACGTGGGCTTTGGGGAGTTGGGAGTGGAATCCCATAAAAGGAAGTTAGGAGGGAAGGTGGAGGTTACAGGGCTCCGAGCAAAGTTTGGAAATGACAATGCCAACTTAGACGCCAAGTTCCTAACTGCCAGTTTAGATGCAGGAATACATCCTCTGGAAGGGGCTCTGATGGGGAGAGCAGCTTTATTTGATCATACAGTGAAAGCGGGGCCGGTGGACATTAATTACGGAGTGGTTGCCGACACTGGGAGTAAATTCGATGGGAGGAATTTTGAAGCAAAGTTTTTGGGCATTGGGGGCAAGTTGGGAGCTGATGGGATACAAGCTTGTTTTATATTTTGTTTTGGGATTAACTGGGGATAATAAAGTTTATGACGTTATATGTTTCAAGTAAAATGATTGGTTAACGAATATGTCACAAAAAATATTTAATTTCTTCATAAGTCATGTTTATTTATTGCAAAACGATAAAATGACAATGCTTGCATTATAGATTGTACTTTCCAACGTGCTGCTCCCAACTCAACCGAAATCCACGCCCCTGTTCTTGTCCATCTGTTGCCAACACTAAAATCAGAGACGCTATGTCTTGACTATGAAGTACAGGGAACTTACCCTCTTCACAAATTCTTTAAAAATTATCAAATAAAAATTACTGCAAAATCCAAATCAATTAGGGAATATTTACTCTTGAAACAAATACTATTTACCCAGTTTCCGGAGATATCGGGTAAAGGTTCCTATTATTTACGTAACTTAAGTACACATGCAGCTTGTCAATGCAAATGCCGGTGCTGTTGTTCTTCTCCAAATCCAAACTATAAATTGTGAAATAAAGTGTGTTGAACGTGCCTGTGAGTCTGCTAAAGACAAACGTGGAGAGTTCCCTGTTGTGGTAAAGTCCATCCACGGGATGCATAACGTTTTGACTCTGATATGACGCAACCTGATTAAAATCCTCGTAGTAGTCTATAGTGTCGTCTATTGGGCCAACTCCTTGGAAGCTCACCGTGAAGCCTTGGTTATTGCTGTTGTTATCACTGTAGAATCTGACAAGGGCAACTGAAGAGTTTACAGAAACCGTTTGGTCGCCATGTGCTCCGCCCCTTCAAAAATAATAAATTTAATTAAATAATTAATTAATACTAATTATAAAGTATGCAACAACAGGGTTTTAGCTTACAATTCTATCACCCTCCGTATTCCTGCTGATGTTACGGAGTATACTGCAATGGTGCCCTCAGAGGCAGGTTTAGGTCTAGATCCGACTATTACGTAAAGTGCAGAATGGGATGGCGTCCGAATGGTCCAAAGGCACAGTTCTTTAAGTGAATACACGTCGTCCTTCTTGTATGAAATCCAACCTTGGTCTCCTAGCAAAGCTCCTCCACAAGTTGTAGATGCTAAACAGAAAAGGTCGTATTGTTTAATCAAAATTAATGATGTGATGTCTAAATAATTATTCAATATTACTTGTGTTAGGCAAAGGGTCCGTTGATGGTACATCTGTGAAGTCAAAACCATATATAAAGTCTTTTTGTTCAAGTTCGTGAACTAAAGCAAAAAAAACAGTTTTATATTGTTATCAAATATCAAATATATTATTAACTGAATTAATTTAGAAAAATTTGTACCTCCATTTAATGAGACTCGAGCTTGTACCCTGCCATATTGCACAAGTGTCAGGAATAGGCAAAAATTCACTTTATTAAATTTCATGTTTCAAAAATTAACTAGTAACGCAAATAGCTTTTAATTGTTGCTAGAACCAGAATGTTTTGCGGAATGAAGTAGCCTCTGCCTAAATGTGATTCACGGGAGTTATTGGATTTAAATCAAATATGTTTAGTATATTCTATGTGGTTCTGGTTATCATGACAGCTGGTTGAGAAATTAGATTTTAAATGTATTTAGGTCAGTTGGTTTTATTGGAAGGGACATTTGTTGGCTGTGCAAACCTAACCTGTGTTAATTAATTAATAACATTTGAATATACTTTTTAAACGGCGTCGGATTAATACATATACTTGATAACCAATTGGTCTAAGATTCAAGATACGTATGCTATTTAAAAGGAAATTATTGTACATAGTAAAAAATACAGGGATTAAATGGATTTAAGATAATAATTGTTTATTAAACATTAGTATGATTCAAAGTAGAAGATGATTATCATAACAACGATGAAAATCCCCAAATATTTATCTCCGGATTATCCAAAAGATAAAAATCGACGATTATCATTCAAAAAAATTTCATCTACTTCAAAGTCAATGAAATAAAAATTAAGCGATTATCTGTAGCTGGATGAAAGTCGCAATCAGCCGGACTTTGGTTGCAAGAGGGATTTATTTGTATTATTGGATTATAATCGTCCAAAATAAATTGTGCATTTATATAGCCCCCAGCCTCCATTTATATAGCCCCCAGCCCCCATTTATATAGCTCCCAGCCCCCATTTGGATAACCTCCAGCCCCCTTTTAGGTAGCCCTCAGCCCCAATTTAGATAGACCCCAAAATCATTTAGATAGCCCTCAGCCCCCATTTAGATAGACCCCAAAATCATTTAGATGGCCCCCAGCCCCCATTTAGATAGCCTCCAGCCCACATTTAGATAG
>JAHZNG010004323.1:0-10093 GCA_027744375.1 Orchesellides sinensis
TTGTAGCCATGTAATTCAAAAAACCCCATAACAACGCAGTCCATATTTGTTGTTATCATTCATTTTTAAAATAAAAGTGCAAACTTTCTTGGGATTACAATTACGTCTATTTGGCATCTTAAAGTTATAATTAATGAGGGGTTTTTGGGAAATCCATTAAATTTTTGAGGAAAAGGATCTTTTGTTATTTTATTTTTCCCACGTGGCACTGACACGCGCAGTATTTTACGTAAAAGATGAAAAACTCTGCAAAACCTTAGTTTCCTCATGTCTTCCTGTCTTTTACATAATTCCTTCATTTTATATTACATGATCTGTACCTAAATGAATGTATGAAATGGTTAATTACGGCTTATTTACAAGTTCAAATAAAACGACAATTTACTCTGGTGTGGATATCATATCTACCATTAAAGCGTTTGTCTTAATCAATTATTTTTATTGCAGACGAAATATTGCATGCTTGAATTTTCCCATAGGCAAAATATACACATATCCCAAAAAACCTACAATAATATAGCTATTTGTGGGAAACATTCCTATTAACCTTCCCGTCGACCCCATAAAACTAGAACTGTGCATCGTCTGGAGAATCAAGTTATCTCTGAAATTCCCATACAATGTAACTGTGCATCCGGTGTCCAGCTCACTTACGTATGCCCTGTAGTAGCACAAGCCATTTCATGTTATGACGTAATGACGGAGTTATGTATGCTTGCTTAATATGAAAAATAGTAACAAAAAATCGAGACGTGGATCTGGATCAAGTAACTCTTTCCTCATGGTTGGAATTTGATTTACATAACATCCGCAACATCTCCATAATGCTCCAAAGTTGTATACAAAGCTTCCTTATATGACAAAACCCTATAAGGAATCCCATGCTTATCTGCAAAGGCCTTCACCCTCGGAGCAATCTGCCTCTGCCTAAACTGTGGCATTGTTGGAAACAAATGGTGTTCAATTTGATAATTCAGATAACCCATCCACCAATCACACCACCAAGTATGCTCCACATCCACCGTATGAGTTAACCCATACTCTACCCAATGCTGTGGTTCATTAATCACCGGCAAGTGACTATGAGATAACGCAAAATTAACCATAAGATATGTAGTACCCACCCACGCTGCATACAACCAAGTTATTGGCGCATATGACGCCAAGTAAAAATGAATGGACATCCAAAACAACTCAAAATACAATCCATGCTTTAGTGCATATTTGGGGGTAAGGTAAAAAAGCCATGCAAGTCCTCCCAAAAATGCGTTAATTGGAATAAACAAATATTTTTGATATTTCACAAAAACCGTTTGCCCATCCTTTGGATCCTCCAACAACTTTGTGTTTTGAGCAAGCAGGGGCATTGTGTAAAGGTCAATGTCATACTTGACCCGTTGGGGCATAGCGTGATGTCTGTAGTGATGGCGTCTCCACCACGTTGCCGACGCTCCAACTCCCAATCCTAAAAGGATTGACTGTAGCACACGATCCGCCTTAGGATTTCCAGTTAGGGAATAATGACCAGCTTCATGCATCACCCATGCAACCCTCCCCCCATTAATCCCCAGTATTACACACCCCAACACGTACAACAAGGTACTTCCCAATGACACTAGGTAAAATCCGATACCTGCCAACGCAAATAATTCAAAGATTCTGTAGGCAACATGGAAATAAGATGGTTTGAACATGCCCTCCTTCTCAAGTTCCAAGTAGAGCTTTGTGAAGTCTTCCGTTAACGCCTTATTTCGCTTGGCCACCTCAGAATTATCTAAAAAAATCAATTTCTCCATAAAACCTAATTGAAACCTTTTAAGTTTTAATTAATTAATTATATTTTTACCTGGAGGTGTACTTTCCGCAGGTCGCCTTTTAAAAGTCTTCATTATCCCCTCAACTCTTTTAAATGAGCGATGATGAAACTGTTGAATGGCTGATGTGGCATCTTCCCCGTGATTTAAATAAAAGTTAATTACAATCCCACCTGGGTGTCTGTTAACAAAATCAGTCACGTCGTAGTACCACCCATCATACAAAACTTCCTTCCTTTCTCCCTGTCCATTTCCCCCGGTGTTTTGCCCTTTAACTTGCACATCCCCCGAAACAGATTGTGGAGCCATTTAAATGGATTTATTTAAAATTAAAGAACTTCAGAATAGCGCATGTTTTCTGTCTCTGTGTTTAAAATAAGACTGGACAAAATCTCATTTTATTTCCCTCTTAATACTAAATACCAGATTCCCACAAATCTCTACATGACGTGTGTGGAATATCACCTTAAGATTGATAATTACTTGTAACTTTCTTGTTCTTTTGTTGAAGCATACAGCTTGGAGGAAAGTTATTAAAAATTCCCAGCATTTAAACTTTATTGTATGTACTATGCACCCAGTTTAGAGATGTTCGCCATTGTTCATCAAGTTGTGTTGTGCATGTACCATCAACCATTTTCGTCACCTTAAGCCTTGAACTCCCATTGGAAACGTTTGGCTCTATAATACTTCTCTCGGGTTTTCCTTAATACTCTATTGGCACGTTAGTTAATTATATTAGTCATCTACATAACGTCACCAAACAACTTAGGCGGTTATGAGAGATAAAAAATAGCACTTTCCATCAAAACGTGTTTACAAAATCCCCTGTAATCTCTAGAACTGAGAATGGTGAAGTAAACGCTAATGGGTTATTTTGAATCGAATATTGCTTAAATTTTGTTATTTTCTACCGAATTATTAGATAAACCATTTAAATTACTATCTTTTTAGTGACATTATAAATAAAGGAAAACAAAGAAATAAGAGTAATCGTGGGAAAATGATTGCATTATTTTTCAACACAAAGCATTTTGTCCTCACTCATTCAGTCAGTTTTATCTGTTTTTACGTGTCTAGCCTGGGCTACTGTGGTAATGATTATAGTATAGTAGGTGTATGTCGGCAAGAACACAACTGAATAAAAAATAAATTTGTAAAAATGTTAAAACACGGTTTTTAATGTATTGTTACCATTTTACGATTATTTTTTGGAATCCCGGATATTAACATTTAAATGGTATTTTAAATGTTAGAATTTAGATTGAATCCAACATCACCTTGTCTTCCATATAATTAGGGTACAACAATGACAATGTGCATCCATTTCATGAGTAATTAAAAACTCTTTTTATGAGTGTACTATACTGTACCTCGTCAACGAGTGCAAATTTTTTTTCTCCGATTGTAAATTTTAAAGCGTGTTTGGAGTTAAACTGGCAACATTGTCCTTGTATGCCAAATACGTCAAGGTCAAACATCTTCTGAATGGTCTTGTGTGTCAAAAATGAATAGAAATGACAATTGTATTACATTTTTGTACTAATGACCTAAAATTAGGAAGTACTTTCCAAAAAATTCTTTTCCCCCATTTTTTGGTAAAAAAATCCCAATAGTATATTTTCTATTTGTGCAATTGCATTGTACACGTTGATTAAGCTTAATATTTTGTGCAATCTATATTTTTATTAGGGATGCTACAATTTATTGTAATTCAATTGAAAATACAAAGTCAATGTCTGCACTTAACTAGTAATAAGCCCGTCATTTGCACAGAAAATAATCGCACTAGATGCCGTTATTATCAATTTCGGCAGAAATTGCTTCGTTGAAAAGTCCAGCCATTGAAACAAAATTAAATTGATCCCGTGGGAAACGCTATTAAAAGGCTCATGTAACTTTATGTATTCTTGACTCCATTCAAACTTCAATTTAAATTAGTTAAGATTTTAAATAATTACTATTTCCTCACGCAACACAATTTTACAATTTGTGAATGACTTGTATTGAAAAAGTGAACTTGGTCCAGAACACGATGAATATTATTTCACAGTAAGGAATACTTGTACTTAGTCTAAGTCACGAAGTCCGATAAACATATGTAGCTCTCTGCAAAATTAATAAATACGCTAGAGTTCTTTTTATTCCATTTTTTGTATCTCATCAGCCACATCCCCAAACGTCTTCAACGTTTCGTAACAAGCTTCCTTATACGACAAAACCCGATAAGGAATCCCATGCTTATCCGCTAAAGCTTTCACCCTCGGCGCAATCAACCTCTGTCTAAACTGTGGCATTGCTGGAAACAAATGATGTTCAATTTGATAATTCAGATAACCCATCCACCAATCACACCACCACGTATGCTCAATATCCACCGTATGACTCAGCCCATACTCCACCCAATGTGACGGCTCCGTTGTCACCGGCAAGTGTGCATGGGACAAGGCAAAATTGAAGAATAAATACACTGTCCCAATCCAAACTGCAATCAGCCATGTCCACACCCCATACAATGAAGCAACATAAAAGTGCATGGAAATACAAAAAATTTCAGAGTAGACTCTATGCTTCAGAACATATTTCGGGTTAAGGTATAAAATCCATGCGAGCCCTCCAAGAAATGTGTACAGCGGTGCAAACAAATATTTCTGATTCCGAACAAAAAAAGTATGTCCTTGTTTCGGATTATCCAACAACTTGGAGCTTTGAGCTAGGAGGGGCATTGTGTAAAGGTCAACGTCATGCTTGACTCGCTGGGGCATGGCGTGATGCCGATTGTGGCGTCGTCTCCACCACGTAGCTGACATGCCAGTTCCCAAACCTATTCAAATTCACAAGTTTTAAATAGAATATAATTTAAAACGTATTAAAATGTAATACTTACCAATAAAAATTGTCTGCCAAACTCGATCCACTTTTGGGTTTCCAGTAAATGAATAATGACCCGCTTCATGCATCAGCCATCCAGCCCTTCCTCCAGCTACCCCAAGGATAACACATGCAAACGCATATACACTAATACTGGGGGAGCTGGCCAAATAAAGTCCAAGGATAGCCATTCCAAATAACTCCACGATTCTGTAAACTATGTGTGCATATGACGGTTTGAACATGCCCTCCCTTTCCAGTTCCAAATAGAGCTTTGTAAAGTCTTCAGTTAGCATCTTATTGCGTTTTGCCACTTCCGGGTTACCTTGTGGAATCTCCTCAGCAGGTCTTCTCTTGAATGACTTCATCATCCCCGTCACCTTCTTGGCTGAGCGGTGATGAAACTGTTGAATTGCTGTGGTGGCGTCTTCCCCAGGTTTCAAATAATAGTTTATCACAATCCCACCTGGGTGCTTATCAATAAAGTCGGTGACATCGTAATACCAGCCATCACACAAAATTTCTTTTCTAGTTTCAGACGGCTTTTCATTATCTTCTGAGGAAATGTGTGGATGCCTTTGCATTACGGTGCTTTGTTGATCCACATTTGTTGAATTTGATTGTGGAGCCATGTTAAAAATGATGTTCGGTAATAACACAACTGCTCCTGGATAGGACTGGACAACGACTTAACCCATCTCACTCTATTTATCCTCGGAATATATCCTCCATAGCCCATATAGTTTATTGTATTTTGTTTGGAAATTACCCATCTTCATAATTAATATTTATTTCGTGCGTCAATCAAAATTAATCCTTAACGTTTGTAGCGTTTGGAGTTAAAGGTTAACTTTGTTCTAATAAATCTAAAAACACGTCAATTAAGTTATTGATACTAATAAGTATGCATGCATGCAGGAGTATGACTTTGGCTATTTAAAATTGTATCTTTATTAAATTAAATTTCTTTCGCAACTAATGGCCTGAAATTAGAGCATGATTTTGCAAAAGATATGCGTGTTTCTTTATTTGGCTAATAAAGTCGCAGCAAATGAGTTTGTATACTGGTACAAAATATCATTTGTGTAAAGTACATTTTAAAAAGTCTGAATTTCAACGTAATTTATTATTTAAATTATTATATGTAATGTGTACTGTACTTCATTTTAATTTCATTTTAGTTGCACAATACAGAATCACAATGCTAAATTACAATTAATTTCGAGAGTATTTTGTGCTTTGAAATTCCAACATTGGCTAATTCATTCATAAGTTATAACAAACAGATTACAGTGGGAAAGGTTATTTAAGAGACAAGACGTATATATACCCCTAATAAAAATCAGATATCCAGTATGAATTAAAGAAACTACAAAATAATTACTGCTTCCTTTCACGCAACACTTAAAACAATTCATGAATGACTCGTGTATGACTCTTTTGTATTCATTGTTTGATTTTTCATTTAAAGTATGAGGGAATCCAGCTCCAGTGAACTTAATAAAGTTGCGATTGGAGTTGAGATAGAAATTATTTTGCAAAATACATTTTGTTTTATGTTACATTTAAATGCATATGCCAATTACACAAAATATCATATTATCTTATATCTGTAATTTTAATGGTACTACTAATAAATTTAGGCAATACTTCAAGCTAATCCAATTTTTCTAGCAACTAGTTAAACAAAATAGAATTGCAGTATTATTTTCATTGATTTCAAAAGTAATGTGTGTTTTGGAATAATTCCCAAAATATTTACAGAAATGAAATATATAGTCTAAAAAATAATGTGTGGCTGAATTAAGTAGGTAAGTAGATCATTCAAGCACGGGAATTTTCTATGACACAAATATAAGGTGTGTTATTTCTGATCATCATCATATAAAACAAAAAATTTTCGACAAGCCAGACCAAAACTGTAACTGTAATAATTTCAAAACCGTTTTTGGTCAAACTTTCAAGGCTGATCTACAGATTAAAGATAAGGGATCAATTAAAAAAATATTTTAAGCTGTTTTAATTCATATTTAAAAATATTTGCACTTTTAAAGTAGAGGTAAAGGTTGTGTGAGAGATTTTTTCCCTGGATGTGATTAAAATATTTAGTAAATATTTGTTAGTGCAAAAGAGGTTAGAACATTATTTTAGTATGATTTGTAAAGTGATAGGATGATTTTTTTAAACTATATTACAACAGGCGTTTTTTTAATTTTTCCATAATTTGACGATTTGAGTTTACAAGGGCAAAGTCCAAAATAAGCAATTAATATTTAAAATAAACCTTTCAATTCAACCACTGATAGTGCAGTAATAGGACTACCTTAATATTTTTATTTATATATCAGTGTAACTAGTTTCAATCAGTGATTAAACTTGGGAGTTGTCATTTGGACTGCAGAACAGGTTGTTGCATGGATGCTAATCAATGGAACGGTTTTTTCATAGTGCCCCGTTCTTTCGCCCTATTTACGTCATACCGTATCTTCTAATGTTAAATTATCATGTATTGAGATTCGCGTAAGCTTCATACTCTTAACTCTATGCAAACAAAATACCCCCTCTTAGCATGTCTTCATTCCCTATTTCCACACTTGATGAGTTGGCACTTTTAGCCACGATAAGCTAGGCAAATGACGCTAAAACCTTTTCTGGAGAGGAGCTGGAGCATTAGAAAAGGTATACAGTAACTTGCCCAGAGTAGAGGGCCCTACAAAATCAAGATCTCCTCTCCACCTTCTGCCTTAAGCTACAGATGGTGGGGTGATCCTGTGACACGTATATTTAAGCAATATATTTTTTTTTCGCGTATGGGTACGTTAATTATAATGTACCGTGAAGGCTTAAGAATGTTTAGGGATCATTCAATAAGAATATGATGATGAAATGATGATGATGAATGATGATGAATTCAAAATGATGCGCTACACAAAATATTTTACACCTCCCTGACCTGAATGCTTTAAAAGCACTTCTCATTTCATCTTTTTTAGCTCATCTGCCACATCCCCAAAATTCTTAAAAGTTTCAAAACAAGCTTCCTTATACGACAGCACTCGATAAGGAATCCCATGTTTATCCGCTAACGCCTTAACCCTAGGAGCAATCTGTTTCTGCCTAAATTGTGGCATTGTTGGAAACAAATGGTGTTCAATTTGATAATTTAAATAGCCCATCCACCAGTCACACCCCAGCTTATGCTCAATATCCACCGTGTGGGTTAGCCCGTACTCCACCCAATGGGAATCCAAGGAGTGTGTCAATTAGCAAAAACAAATATTTCTGATTACTAACAAAAACCGTCTGAGCTCTCTTCGGGCTATCCTCTGCAACCCTAGCGTTATATACAAGTGAAGTGATTGTTTTAAGGTCAGTGTCATGCTTGAGAAGTTGGGGCATTGCGTGGTGCTGATAATCCAACTCCAATTCTTACATAAATAAATAAGTAAGCATAACTTTTTTCCGTAACGAAAATACCCCGTTTATATTGTATTATAGTAAGTCATACCAACTAATACTGTTTGAAGGAATCAATCCCCTTTTGGATATCCAGTTAGGGAATAGTGACCTCCTTCATGCATCAGCCATCCCGCCGTAGCTTGCGCCATACATACCAATTACACAGCACCCTATCGCCATCATCATATAACTTGAAGATCTGACTATGCAGTAGTGCCCAAAAATGAACAATACGATCATTTCCATAATTCTATATGCAATATGGGTATATGACGACTTGAACATTCCTTCCTTCTCCAGTTCCAAATAGAGCTTTGTAAAGTCCTCTGTTAGCGCTCTGTTTCTTGGCACCTCCTCCAATTTGTCTGATAATTCCGCTTTTCGTCGTTTGAGCGATTTCATCATCCACACCACTTTGAAAGCTGAGCGGTGGTGAAACTGTTGTATGGCTGCAGTGGCATCCTCCCCAGGTTTTGTATAGTATTCAATCACAGTTCCCGC
Organism: Orchesellides sinensis; assembly: GCA_027744375.1. NCBI lineage: Eukaryota > Metazoa > Arthropoda > Collembola > Entomobryomorpha > Orchesellidae > Orchesellides > Orchesellides sinensis. The sequence goes on from JAHZNG010004323.1 coordinate 8,646, forward strand.
TGGATGTCTTTTAATAAACTCGGTCACGTCGTAGTACCACCCATCGCAAAATATTTCCTTTTTTAATTGACCTGGTTGTCCATACTGTCCTTCAGTTGTTTGCTTCAGTTGCTTTGGATTGGAATGAGGAGCCATTTTATAATAATTTTTTAGTAGTCACTATTTAAGCATAGTCCTCAAGTGGAATGGAAAGTGAATGGTTTTTTTTGTTTTCATCGACTTGTGTAAGTTTACGTACAAAAAAGCCGTAAGTTTTTATTTAGGGTAATACTTTTTATATGGTATCGTGGAATTTATGAATTGTTGAGAAAGTGGCATTTATTAACCTAATTTTCAATATAGATTACTAAAGCCATTATAATATACAACTGTCCCTCAATCTATTATTTCCCTGCATGGAACGTGTACATAGTACATATACAACGTTTAATAATAATATGCATATATCAAAACCCTCGTTTGACCCTCGGAGCAATCTGTTTCTGTCTAAATTGTGGCATTTTTGGAAATAAATGGTGTTCAATTTGATAATTTAAATAGCCCATCCACCAGTCACACCACGGGGTATGTTTAATATCCACCGTATGAGCTAATAATCCATATTACACCCAATGAGTTGGCTCAGTCGTCTTTGGAAGGTGGGTATGGTTGAACGCAAAATTAAAGAAAAAATACATGCCAACAATCCAATCCGAAAAGAACCATGCCCAAAAGCCAACAAATGTAAAAAGATAATAGTGAATGCACACACAAAATAGTTCGAAATACATGCCCTCCTTAAAAATGTACTTTGGTTTCATATAAAACTGGTATACTAAAAATGCCAAAAATGTATCAACTGGCACAAACAAATATTTCTATAAAAACATAAAACTATTTCTAATAACCATAGAACCGTGACCTCCTTCATGCATCAGCCATCCCACCCTTCCTTGACCAATCCCTAGTAACAACCACCCAATACTTATACTGGGGTAACTTGAGGTGGCAACAATGCAATAATATCCTATGATGGCAAAAGCAAATATTTCCAATATTCGATAGCCTAAATGGATTAGTGATGGCTGGAACATTCCCTCGTCTTTTAGTTGCAAATATAGCTTTTTGAAGTCCTCTGTTAGTAACTTGTTACGTTCCAGAGTGTTCCAAGTAAATATAATATTTTCCCTGTTAGATTGCTGGATTAGTAAGACTGTGTTTCAGTTAAGAATTACCTGGAGCTTGTCTGCGCTTAAATGACTTCATTATTCCTGCCACCTTTGAAGCTGCTCGGTGATGAAACTGTTGAATGGCAACTGTGGCATCTTCTCCTGCCTCGATATAGAAATTTATAACGTCGCCTCCAGGATGTCTACTTATAAAGTCGGTTATATCGTAGTAGTACCCATTGTATAAAATTTCTTAAGTATTTTTGGATCCATCTTGAAGTTTGGGTATATTTTCTTCTT
>JAHZNG010004324.1:0-10607 GCA_027744375.1 Orchesellides sinensis
ACAGAGCCACAATCTGAATACGCAATAAAACTGCGTCAACCGCACCAGAAGATGCTATTTCCGTGGTTGTAAGGTGTATTGTAAGATTACAAGTCAAGAGATTATAATATGTATATGTACTGTAGCACGCTATTAAAAAAGGAACAGAGAGAGTTGCTGTGGAACAACCGTTCTGTCTGCGATGCAAACACAAACTACTTCTTATGGCAGAGTCGACGAAAAAGCTCTTTCTAACTTGCAAGTATTCCTCACATATCTCCTCTCCCTTCTTGCTCCTAGCAAAAGCTGTTCTATCAGTTGAACACCAACACATGCAAAACAATATCGAGTTCTTCTAGTAAAAAACTAGAAGGCAGAAAAGGATGCTACATGCCCTGTACATATACATAATATTATGCTTGTATCGTATCTAACACGCTATCCTATGATCCCACTCCTGGCAATGCGAGTAAAGGAAGCAAGGCGTAAAGATAAAATGTAAGTCTTTGGTTGAAGCAGTAGATACGATGTGTAGTACAATTTGAAGCCGTTGTTGTGTCGTTGCTTCCCTACACAAGTACAGATCTCTTTTGGTGATGGGTATAAATGCCTTGCTTTGCTGTCCTTTCCTGTGGCAAGGGAACGGAGCGGGGTTATGCACATTTTTTGCTTGTATTTATTCCAACGAAACTACTCTCCTCCATTTCACTGGGTACATTTGGTACATTTACATAGACTTTTTCTCATCAATTAGGACTTCAGATTGAGATACAACTGGATATTTTGAAGACAATTTTTAAAAACTTTGTTGTCTTCGAGCAGTCCCTGAAACTTTTGCGTAACTCTACGTGTAAAGTTCGATCGAAATTCGCGATTTAAACATTTTTCATGCTTTAAATTGAACATATTTCTTAACAATGCAAATTGGAAAATAAGAATGTATATTTTGTGTGGGTTTGCAGGTAACTTTGTGCTAACCCATGTTTAATTTAAATTGTAAGAAATTTTCCTTTTCATTTATATCTTAGATTTGGAACATACAAGTTACAATGCACGATTTTCTTAAGTAAACGAATCTGTCTTTTAAAGGTAGTGGTGATGGGTTAATGGGTTAATTTTGTTAACAATACATTAAACGACGGATGCAATTCAAACAAGTTTTAAAATTTAGGCATACGTTTAAAATCATTTATTTTCTGTTTAAACTACATTTTATGTATCGGGATTCTTTGAAATTAAACGTACTCATAAAATTCTTTGTAATAACCTGATAACCCTACTTTTTAGACAAATGTTTTACGAATATTTTCGCAATATCATCTGAGCTTCGTCATTACATCCAATGGTTCGTAGAATAGTTGCTATTTCCGGAATGGCCACCCTAAAAAAGAACATGAAAGCAAAAATGAGGTAAAATGACGTTAACAACTAAGTAGCAATCGAACGATTTGATATATTTTTCATTACCTGTTAGAGGCTATTGTACAATCAGCAGCCTGAACAATAGAAACTAGACATCTGGTTAATTGCATTAGGCCATTAGGTGGTGGATTATCCCCATCTTTTGAAAACCAAGCACGTGGAAGTACATTAACCACCTATTAAATAGCAAGTAAAATTAGGTTAGTTGTTTTGTTTTATAAATGCCCCGTTCAGGTATGCATAATACTTCTGTATCTTAATGCTTACTCCTTTTGCACGTTCAGAACTTTCACTTAGGTCACCTGCCGTCCGTATCCCAAGTAAAATATACCGAGTTAGCAAAGCATCTAGAGCTAAAGTTTGTAATGGTCTATCACATATAAGACCTTGCCATTTAGACATATTATCTAACAGCTTAACACTCGACCAAAATTGTCTAGATGCGTAAACGCTTGCTGGAGAAAACACATTTGACATCACACTGTAAAAATAAAACGAAAAATATTGTAAACATTAAAACATTTAGAGCAACACAAAATACTATCGTAAACGTACGGCTTTGGAAAAATCGGGATAAAGACATCTGTGTCCACTGCATCCTTGAACTTTGTAATAACAGTGGATAATACAGTATGCATATACTTGCTACTCGCACTTGCAGTCCATTCATCAATAATTTTGTTAAGTACGTTGACGAGACCTCTTGTTTGTCTATCGGACATCGGATCCCAATGAGCTTCCACCACGCCTAAGAATAAAACAGAGAGGTTCAAGCACAGGAATATTTTAATAATAAAATTATATAATTAATTGTACCATTACTTACGATTTATATAGGGCAGAACTATTTTCTCAGCAATGGAAGGAATCAAGCGACAGTCTGGATCGGAGGATAAAGAATCCAGAGTTTCGCTTTTGTCATGACCAAAATAAATTAGTGGTTTAACCCATGGAAATTTCAGCATATCAAAACTGTCCTAAAATCCATATAAAATCAGATTTTGCATTTAACGACAAATCAGACGCAATCAAATAATTTATTTAAATAACGGAAAAGTCTTACTGAAAGAGGATCCCATGTTAGGAGTTGTACTCTTATGAGTGGAGCGAGACATTTAGGAACACACATGTAAGCATACGATTCTTTATAAGCGTCGAAGTCTGCATCTCTCCATTCCTCAAATCGTTCAAGCACACCACTGATTGTAGCAAAGTCCTCATTTACATCTTCAAAAATCAAGGCTGCGTCCTGTAGGATTGATTCTAAAAACAAAATGCAAAAACGTTGAAAACTCAAACAAATATTTCAATAACAATTTTTGTAATTAAATCATTTTTATTAGTACATACCTCGTTGGGATCTGTAAGCGCTAATATCAAGTTCAGTCTCTTCGTCATCAGAACTTAACCCGTCCTTGTGTGTTTTGTTGAGGCCACTTTTCTCCCGTAAAGTTTTTCTTCGTGTTCTTCTACCCTCACGCTCCGCAACCCTCCTGGATCGTGCATCACTGCCCCCAGGAGGTGGCATACTAACAGGATTCCCACCAAGAATATTCAGAGTAGCGTCTACTTCCTCCTTTTGGTCTTTTACATCTTGACGTCTTCGATCACATAGCCGTTCCCTTCTAGCTTTCATCAGTTCTATCATACGTTTTTCCAGAGCTTCGATTATTGGAACCTGAAAAGAAAAATATCCATTATTTCTGCACAACAGGTAACAGTAACAGTAAAACATGCAACTCAAAGTGTTTCCCACTGTTGAATATATATTCACTGTAACCGTGTAGTTTTATTACAACGGAGTAAAAATATAAGAAAATGGGAGTCATACGAGAAAAACAAAGCTTAATTTAGCTAAATATACATTACTCCATTAAACTACGTTATAGGATTGCCATTTTAGAGAATTATATTTAAATGGGAAAGGTAATAAAGGAAGGATACTAATAGAGTTTACTACAGCTACCACGAAACCCTATAGTTTACAAAATGCACAACAGTAATGAGAGCTCATATAATGACGCCAATATGAATTAGTGAAGGATGGAGGATGACACGATCGGTCATCATATGTACCTTACAACGCAGACAGTCTACCAAGTCAGTGACATACCCTCGAAGATTTTGATATAAGATGAATCTGGAGCTCAGGTCCGGTTTTGCTTCTGACGCTTCCTTCAACTCTCTTTCCGCTAATTTCAGGTCAGCATTAAGGCGACTTAGTTCCCCAACGTTCCGTTCTCGTGAAATTTTCAATTTCTCAAGCCTACTCACAACGAAGATTAAAGCACAATTGATTAATTGACGTACAAAATAGCAAGTTTTAAGTTGAAGTTTGAATGTTTAAGTTACGTATTTCACAAGTTTTTACACATGAAATCCACTATTGACTACGAAATAAATACATATATAAATGCATGGAAAACTAGCTTTGCAAAGCCATACCTTCCACTTAATTCTTGTAATATTATTTCAGGATTAAGCTGCTTAGCTCCATTTGACGCCTGCTGAACTGATGATAAAGCTTCATCATGGCTGACTCTGCTTTGGTGAACATTACTTCCAAGCGCATTACTAGACTCTGAAAAGAGCGAAAAGCCTTCATACGACGATGGGCTGCCTTGATAATTACTCATTAGTCCGGATCCTGACTCTCCCGTAAATACTGACTGCTGGAAAACTTCCTTTGTAACATTTTGCATCTGAAATAAAAATTTTGGGTTTAGAACAATTGTTTAATCCAACAACAAGTATCGCATTTTAACAAAAAAGAAGCAACTTTTCTGATCTATTGAATTTTTTTCTGACCTTTTTAGTTATGCTTAAAAAACGATTTGAATGATTCTCGGAAATAAATATATAATTTAGTTTCGAATTAATTCAATTTGAACTGTAATCCAATTTTTAGCTGCAACTACTATTTATACTTTATCTTTTCTAAGCTAGACCTAAACAGCTACATACTACATGATTTAAGAAGACTAAGACTCTGAGATTAATATAACTAGTAGATTGTAGACATTAGTGGAGTAGCGAAACATGGAGTTACTTTTCAGATAAGCCTAGGTGAATATAAGCCGATTGTCGTTAGAATTACGTGATAACTTTAGCCGTTTTAGAATAATACCGCGTACACCATTATCGGATAAAGGCGTTCTGTGGGAGGTCGTAGTTACGGAATTTATAACAGACACGATATAGAATCCTAAAATAGCAAGCTGGTTGTCATCAAGCTGTATACATCCGTCAATGTTGTTGCAATTTTGAATGAAAGTGAAGGTAAACAAATGCACATTGTAAAAACTTGAGCTTTGAAATACAAAGATAAACACTACCTTATTACGAGAAACAGCTTTCCTAATCTGATTTTTTTCCCACTCCTCAATTTCAGGATCTGATTCTCCTGCAGACATTCGATCTCTTTCTTCATCTCTTGCAGCATTGAAGGCTTCCCTACGTTTCTCCCGGTCGATCCTTGCTGCGTTTGTAGCAGTAGAAAAATCTATTCTCTCTTCGTCTTCACTTTGGTCATTTTCATCTTCACGAACCAGGCGCGATTTATCTTCCCGGACTCTATTCAAACAAACACATTAAATTATAATATTTATTTCTTATCACTTTGCTTTTAATAACGCAGTTAACTTAAAAATAGCATGATCATACTGTAAATTCAACTATTAATTCACCTTTGCACATCATCCACCGGCACAAATTCTGGTCCACCACCCATCTGCCTTGCCATCTGTTTCCTTTTTCTCGCTTCATGAATCAACTTTGCATCTGGAATTTGACCCTGTTGTAACACTCTCCTGAGCTCTTCTTGAATAGCCGAAGTAGCCGTTGGCCTTCTAAATCTCAAATTATCCTCCTCCTCCTCATCAGACGACTCCATATCTACAGCTTCTGCCTCACGCCCATTCAACACTCTAACTTCCGGCGAGTTACTACTTGTTTTCAGCGAGTTTGTGATTTTAATATCTGACGTAAACGCTTCAATCTGAAATTTGGTCTTTTGCGCCTCCACAGAAGTTACCCCCGATTCTTCTCCATCTTTAGCCCCCTTCGGAACAATCTTCGACTCCTTCTTTTCTCTGTCCCTCTGCTTCATCAGTCTTCTAGAAACTGACGACTTTTTCACTTTAAACACTTCTCCGTCATCTCCCTCCAACTCTTCATCAAAACTTAGTAAAGTAGCCTGCTTCTTGGAAGACTCTGATGAACTCTTCTTCTCCCCTTTTGAACTTTTCCCTGAAGACATTTGTGCCCCATTTCCCGACGCATCTGATGAATTATTAGCTTGCAAAACTGGACCAGTAACTATTGGCTCATCATCCATATCCTCATCCCCTTCTTCATCCCCAATCATCACCAGCCGTGGCCTTACCGGCTTTTTCGGCCTTCGAAATGCGATTGACATAATTTGTATAAAATTTTATCAACCTTTCTTTGCAGAAGCACCTGGTTCCACTGTATTTATCCTAATTTCTCCTCCGGAAGCTATAAAATAATAAAACAAAACAAAACCAAATTAATAATATCTCTTCAACATAAAATATTCTTCCACCTGACCTTCAACAATCAAAAAATATCAAAAACAAACACAGATTTTACACCATTTCAACATTATCTTTTTAAATACCACACATTAAAAATCATTAACAGCTGTCTACTGTCATCTGATCGAAATACTTCAATCAGCACACTTGACACTACAAAATAAACCCTTAGGCTCAGCCTTCTTCAAACCACTCAACATTTCTTCAGTGTCAGCTGACTTTATATTTTTTAATTAAATGGATACATATACATACCTTAAATTCCCTTGAATCCTTCAGGTATTGTTGCAAAACACTTTGGCCAAAACTACACAGCCAAACATAAGAATCACCCAAACCCACACAGACGATAACCAGTAGACTTAAATTACCCCGCGTGTGTTCACTCTATGGCTTACAAGAGATGTGTGAGATTGGCTCAAGGATGACGCTCTCTTTGTTACTTGCTATGTTGTGTTGAGCTTGAGCTGCTGAATGTATATGAAATTGACAATGGAAAGTCAGTATCAGTCATTTTTGAGACAACTTGTAACTCGCTCAAATTCTTATGCAAGCTAAATCTTTCACTGTCAACCCCTGAAACTGTAGGTCGCGAAGCAAAACAAATGAATCGAATTTATGATTAGATGGATAATTTATAAGAGTCGCCATTTGGAATAACATTATTTGGGATTGAGTGAAGTGGTGCGTGCCAATTAGATCGGGATTGTTTATGTGAATCTGTCAAAGTTGTGATGCCAGGTTAATTTTATGTGTAAAAATTGTCGTAGAGATCACAATCGCAATAAACAAAATTCCAGGTGTCAAAATAAAAAAAAACTTTTTGATGCCGCGATCCACGATCAAAATAGGCCTAGGGAAACTCAGGAAAGGAAAATTATGCTAAAAATATTTAATTTTTAATAATATAACAATAGCAATCATAATAAAAGAAAACTGATGAGATATTTATGCTGAAATATAGTCATTAGTATTTTGTTAGTACGACAGTCCGTATATCATTCTAATGGTTTCAGCAGTATGGCAGCTGCACTCGTATGCCTGCCAAACAACGGTCCTGAACCCGCAGAGAGTGACGAATCCAGTAATCCAAGTACTGGAAACCAAAACCATAAAAGCGATGGAGCAAAGAATGAAGATCCTGTTAGTGCCAATGCCAATAAATATGCAGAGCAATGTTCATCCGCACATACTGACAGTGAAAATGAAGAGGATGCGAAGACGAAGAAAGCAGTAAATAGCTTTACAAATGAGATTCGCCAAGGTATAAAATGTCATGATCAGTCTCCAACAGAAGTACATTTTAATGTGGCAAATGAAAAGGAGCAGCGACCAGTGGCCAAGACAATTTCTCGTCCGCCAACTCCTTTGGTCAAAAGTTCGTTCAGACACCATCCACATCTTCAAAGAAGCCGTTTAGAGAGCAAAAGAAACAAATATGTGGATGCTCCGACGTCCGAAGAAGAGACTGATACAGATACGGAGGATGGGAACCATAATAATAACCAATGGTGGTAAAGAATCGTATGCCAGTTATAGGTCAAGGAGGAAGAATCTTATTAAAATACAAAGGGTAACAGATTCGTAAGTTAGTTTTTCATCGAAAATTTTTTAAAAGAAAATCTTAGGCATTTTGGTTGACATGAAATATTGATTAATTTGTATGCAACTTTAAAACAGGGATAGTAGAAGTCGAGAAAAAATGCGAAGTCGTGCTCTCTCACCTCCTTCAAGTTCTGACGAAGAAAATTTACACATAGGGTAACAATATTCATTTTGAGAGAACATTAATTAGAAATACTGGGGTCCACATCATTTTCTTATCTTTTTTAGTTGGGTAGCATATCCTGTGACGTCTTCAGCACCTCCAAATATTAGGAAAAGCCGTAATCGTCAGTAAGACAGTCGTTGCATATTAAATAAGTCTAAGATTTATAAAAACTTAAATATTTGTTCAAATCTAAAACTTTCATTCACGATCTTAATTGCAGACCTACTGTGTGTGCATGCGTAGAAGTTTTCAAATGCTTTATGGCCCCAGTAACAAAAGTTTGTCATTTGTGTAGGAACAATAAAGTTGGAGATGCCAACGTAATAAATAACGCAAGTGACAAGATCTGATTTACACTTTCAAGTAAAAATGTACGTGAATCGGTAAAAGAAGTAAAGATTAAATGCAAATGGATTCTCGAGCTTTTTATATTTAAGTGACTAACTAAAATAACTTATCAAAAAATTAAATTTCCATCAGACATAACTTTGATTGTTTGTAGTAAATTGTGCTATTACTATTCACACTGATTTATTTACACCGTATTTACAATTTCATTATAGTTACATTAAAGTAAGAAGTACTATGGTACGAATTCTTTATTTTTATAATCAATTCCATTTTTGGAAAAATCAGAAATAGTGCTACGTTTACACAATATCAGTCTGAAAAAATTACTCCTTAACTATCAACATTTTTAAATAATATGTCATGTTACATTAAAATTCATACAAATATTGAGGAATCACCGGAATGTCTAGATTGGCGACTGGTGAAGCAGGGTCAGTACTGAATAATTCATTGCTCTGAATTGGAACTGCAGTAATACTTCTAGGCATTGACCTATTCACACGGTTTGCCCTGGAACCGCCTTGTTCTCCAGTTCCAGTAGCTTCCTTGCCGAATATAGTTAAAGGGGATTCTACAACTGTACCTTTCCTGGTCGTGGGTGCTTGATAATCCAAATCAATTCGGACGAGAACATCTATTCCACCCTTGTACATAAAGTTCTTTAGAGCAACATCCAGGAGAAAAAGACATTGTCCAGTGTTGAGAACCGTTTCAGGAGGAGTCCGAATAGGGTGAACAGTTCCAACATATTTTAGATCGGTTCGCTTTTCCTTATTCCAAACCATGATGGAACAAACAAATTTTTTGCAGATGTCTGGCGGGGCAAGAGCTCCAACCCAAATCCACCAGTATACGTGTGACGTCTCGAGAAAACAGAAAAAGTCATGGCCATGGCAGTTAATCCAGGTCGGCTCCCATACAGACAATTTTTCTACAGTAAAAATTAAGAAACAAAAAGCCTATACTTAAGGAAGGTTAATTGGGGAAGTCATAAACTAATATTTTGGATTTACCGTCCTCTAATTCAGATTTAATAAGTTCTTCATCGTCAATTTCAAAGCCTGTGCTGCATTCTGCTGCCTTTTGAGTTTCTAGTTTTTCTACATTTCGCAAATGATCCAAAAATTGGTTGTATGGGATTTCCTTGTCACATTCTCGGCACAATAAAGGTCTAACGATATGCCAAAATACCATCTTAATAACAATTATGTTGGTGTTATTATTTTTTTAAAATGTAGATATGCATTTCAAACCTATAGCTGCAGATTTCTTGATGTACTGACAATTGACGTCCCGGAAGAGCTACGTTGCACCCGATATCCTTGTATTTACACTTGATGATACACCTGTCCAGAAAATTTTCAGCAAATATATTCCTGATCGAGGTGAACTTGCTACGACAGGCTGGACAATTTCGTAGATTCTCTTTGCAATAGTTACAAATAGAATGACCACTATTGCAAAGAGTGATTGGAGGTAGGATAACGTCATAGCAAACAGGGCACTCAAGCAGCCTACGAATTTCTGCGTCATCAGCATTAACTCTGATTCCAACTGTACCTTCTGAGATAGAGGTATCACCAATGGAGCTGGAAGAGTCTTCCATGACTGGATCTGAATACATTGATGTCGAAATTTGCAGGCGTCACCCTATGGTAGCCGTAACTCTAGAAAATTGAAACACAGACTATTGAAATCTTAAACGTGATTGCCTTATACTAGTGCCCAATGGTATGGGTGCTGACATTTTTAGTTGAAATCTTTTAACTTTTAAACGATGTTACAAACTTAAATATTCAAAGTTTATTTTTTCTTTCTATTTTTAACCAAAACTTGGTAAATTACTGAAAAGTTGCCAGGTTTATAGTATTTTATGTACTTCGAAGAAAGTACGCGTAGCTTACCTTCTCTCAAATTGATATGTAAGTTTGAAGTAATATCAAAAATGTGTTAATCTGTAAGTATGTAAAAAAAATGTGTCGAATGTGTTATTTCCCTTCGTCCTGAGTCCTGAAGGTTATCAAATTTTCCGCGAGTTTAGAGGAGAAATTATGCAAAACGGCTTAACGTTAACCGTTCACTTGAAAGAGATTATATAAGTTTGAATTGAGGCTAATGTTAGTTGTTTGTAGTAGTTGGTGGTGAAAATATTATGTAGGGTAGGAGAGAGATAAACTATTATTTAGAAGAGTCAGAAAACAGATATTTTTGAAAGTAATCATTTTCATCATTTGTTGTTTGTGGGGTGTAAATACATATAAAGAAATCCATGTACTGGTACTGATGGCTTAATTGGATAACGTAGCCATGTTTGATGTTGCTTTGACGATTGTAAGCAGGATTCATCACAGACTTCTATAGAACTAGACCTAACATAAACGGCATTTTAACGTATCCTTCGCGAAGTCATTACAAAGGTTCAGAAGTTGTTTTGTAGCCGACTTTTGTATGGTTTCAATTAAAATTAAATTACTAAATTATGGAAAATATAAGCAGACAATTTTTGTCGCTAATGTAACACGAGCATC
>JAHZNG010004325.1:0-42174 GCA_027744375.1 Orchesellides sinensis
AAAACAGTAGAAATAATTACTTGCTTGTTGTTCCTCGCGTGGTGGTATGCTGTAATTTTTTGGTTTTTTAATAAAAATAAACCCTTGATTTAAGAGGCAGTGACAGGCGACTGGCAAGCACAGCACATAAGATCAGTAAATTGTTTTGAATGTGTCCGACACGTCGTGTAATAATATTTTGCAAGGCGTCATGTAAAAAACTGAAAGAAATAATCACTGTGTCGTGTTCTTTTGGAAATGTTGATGCATGCCATCCGATTTTCTAATATAACCTCAAGTCACATCTTTTCCTTCAAGAAATCAACGCCTTAGTCATTTTTAATTTTTTAAATGTATACCTCCACAATGAAACTTACTTTAATTTCAGGATAACGATAACCAAAAAAATGTAGATATTTTTTCATGCTCATCATCACAAATTCAAGCCTCCTGGAACCAGTCAACCCAGATGAGAAAAAATCACACATAAATATTAAAGTATGCAAACATAAATTCAGTTTCCTAAAAGTTTCTTATGAACCTTACATCAGCATAATATTTAGACAGAGGTTGAAATGTTTTTGTACCATAGTAATTTTATAGGTATCTTTTAAAAACTGTAACTAATCGCTTTTCTCACAGGAAGGATAAACGCATTACTATTTACATTAGCATGTTATGTTATATTATTATACATAGGTAGATAGCTTTAAACTTACGGATGGGATTATTAAATGATTTCTACATGCAGAAAAAGTGAAACGACAGAGCTGCAACTGCAGATTGCAATGGATGCAATCCATTAAAAATCTAAATACGCGTGCCAATGGCACGTTGTGGTACCACAGGTTTTTTGCCTATTTGTTTTCCTACAAATTTTAAACGACTCATAGAGAGACACATTTGAAGTGTAATAAAAGTTGTTAAGAGCGTATTCAGGTACCTTTTGGCCATTTTTCTTTAAAGAAACATTTTATTGTTTGTAATACATAATAATAAAAGATAAAATACAACTACACCTTCGAATTTTACATGGTGAGCATCTGCACTGATTGCAATAGATACTTCATGGTGTCATGCTATGCAATCTGAATTTTCGTTTCTCAATGTCAAAAAGTCACAGAATCCTCATAAAAATCGACCAAACATAATTTCATTTCCACCATTCATTTTTTACTCTGTGACTTTGTATAAACCTACATCATTAAACAAAGCATTCTTCTTTCCTATATACTAAACCTGTGGAATGGCACTTGGCAATTTATTTTACTGACCAGGTCAGCTTTTTCAAATAGTTACCTAGCGTCTAATAAGTTTATTGACTGTGATGCATCGAGAAGGTCAAAGTCAATTTGAAATGCAGCTTTTAAAATTAGTTAAAAGGAAATAGGTAAATGGACAAAAGGGTCTTTTTAAAAGTATGCGAAAGACAATGAAAGATCATAATATATTGTGTCAGTATTCTATTCAAAACCAAAGTGGCACCAATAGTTAAATGGATGAAAAGGGACTACTGACTTTTTTGAGTTGATATAATTCTTTAAAACAATCAATAAATTCAGAATTAAATGTAACCTCGAATTTCATTAATTAATTCGTACAATATAATCTATGCATCTAATTCATTCCTAATAAATTGCTTAGTAATTTAATTCGTTTGCCTTTGGGTGAAAATAAACAACAACGCCAATTAAATAATAGCAAGGCAGTGGCATAGTAATCATGACGACTTCGAGCAGTCCTACTAACTAACCGTGAATCAGAATAACATAAACATTTCATGCACCATTTCAGGTTCCGATTGGGATGATCTTCACCTGAATCAAGGTTTGTGATCAATGTCTTTTCTACGTCTTGTAAAGGTTTACAGGAAGCATACTGAAGCTGAGAATGAAATGCATGTAAATTTTAATGTTACTACTGTTATTGTAGTATGATAAAGCTTTATTGCAACAAAACGCTACATACAGTTAATGGCAAGTATGTAGGTAATTATAAATAGCTTTAAAGGATATACATACATTCTGATTTCAAGTAATACTTGCTCGTATTATGGACATCTTTACATTTCACATGATTCTCTAATTCATAATAAAAGTAATTATGACCGAGTGGACTTGTACTTTGAACTTGAATTAAGATTTTAAGATATAATACGTAATATAAAATATTACTGTAAGGGATGAGTTATATTTAGCATAATAATATGTACGTATGCATGTATGATAAACGGTGAATGAGGAATGCATAGGCATTTCACAACTGATAATCTAATAATAGTAACAAGTTGCTCACAATATTCTTACGGCAGTATACTTTAACCTTCTCAAATGTTCTGCAATATAGTAAAACATAAACAATATCTAAGGGAATGTTGAATGTTTTGGTTGGAGTTTGTAAATGGTTGAATGAATATACTGTTGGCTTGTTTTGTTTTTTAATTTAATATATCAAGCAGGAAAAGTAGTTTGAAATTCCAGACATTTTAAAAATATCAAACATACGTCTTCTGAATATCATCCAGTCCAAATCGGTAGAAGAAGTTGATAATGTAATACAAGATTAAATAGGCAATAAGCTCCCTCCATATCAGCTTATATACACTTCCACGCCATCTGAAATACAAGAAATTGAGCAGATGTTGTCATTTTAAAACATTATTATTATTAATTTATATAAAGATCAACTGTCAATTGTATTTATCTTGAATCCAATGCATTCTTCGCCTTATTTAAAACATTAGAATGGGTGGAGGGTATAGACACTGCATTTGCATTTGTTTAATAATTCTTACATGCCTCACTTTGAAAGTAAATACACACGTCGACGAATTAGCAAATCATTAATTATAGCGTAGTACACAGATTCTTCTGTTGGATGAAGTTCATGCACAGTTACGTGGAACCGGAAGTGCATTGCCATTCTTGAAGTCGTATCTTTATGCGAAACAGTTGTTAACTAACGCTAACTTTTGATTTTTTCCACGAAAGGCATCGCCCCATATGAGTTATTCCAGAAAATGCTAATTCTCTGCTTTTCATTGCAAATCATTGTTTGAGCAAAAGTCATAAAGACAATTAACTAATTGCTACTGTTGCACATCGCTAGAAATCCCATTGATTGCAATTGATTTCAAGGAAAGGGCAGTAATTAAAGTATAACTACTGTAGTGGATGCAAATTAATGCAGATGTAAATTTGTCAGACATGACATGATAACTAGAGAATAAAGTGCAATACCAGCAGCTACATTTATCTGTAACTCTTCCGTGATGCAATATTCAATATTCCTCCTACTTCCATAGTACAGATTTCCGGCTAAACTGGCATCCTGCTGTTCACTAAACAAAAAGGGAAGTGGCATGGCATAACTTTGGATTCCGCGTCTGCCGCATATGAATTACTAGACACACCATGTTACCCACTTGTAAAAACATAAAACATCATCTTGTGCAGTACCTGTTGATGAAACGACAAATATGCAAAAGTGCAATTTAACCCTTTTACTACCACTTAAAGAATTTGCATACATTCGCTTTAGCATATGCATTCATATTATTATGTTACAAGACAGGGAGGTGGTACAACGAAAAAGGTGTCATGTTATGAAGTTCAATCTCAAATAAAAAATTCCCAATGCTTGTGTCATGTAGATGAAATTGAACTTCCTAAAAAATACAACCACTGCTACATGCAGTAACCTTGTGAATAGATGTGTGAAGAAAGGGGTAAGATTTACATGTACACACATGAAAGTGAGGTTATGTAGTACATTGCACATCTGCATGCAACCATTCAGGAAAAAAGTGTCTCTATTGAAAGTGATATAAGGTGACTATTACGATTATTTTCCTACCCTGTCATAACTCTGCAACTCTTTCGCCACAATTACTCCTTAGGAGTAACGATATCTCAGTAGTTTATCAGGTAATCACATATTATTGTCTCTAGTACAAAAGCACATGGCTTAAAAATATGCTATTCATTGGAAATAGTTTGCATCCGCATCAATTCTTGTTGGATGACTAGAGATGATGACAAAGTGATGCGATGCGTGGCGTCAATACGTTATGTGGAATCGGAATCTAGATCATCATCATCAATCATAGATATGCACCTGGTTGATAACAATTCAAAAAATGCAAAAGCTTTTGTTTGTAGTAAAGTAACAATGCATGTACACATGCTTGTAATTTTTTATAGTTAAGCTGGTTCCTCCGGTTAGAATGTTGTTGTCATGTCGAATAAGTTTTTAAACAAAAGCATGTATCAAATAATAAGTACCTAAGAATGCATTTTGTATCTAAGGAAAACAACTGTGTAGTTAACCGAGTGATTTTTTGAAATTGTAAATTCTAGGATTAAACTGGGTGCGAGTATATATTTTGACATTACGGAAATCGGGAGGTTACAATTTAAATCAAAGTTTTATAAACTATCATTTTAGCAAGACACAATTTCGGACATCATTATGGTTCATTAAATAAAAATCAAATGATTTTGTAGAAATTCTTGAAAGTATGAACTAATTCCTTTATAGTAAGCATGTAACACTTACTGTGATGAACATATATGTACGCACAGATTGCGAAGGATGTACCGGAGGAGGTGTAAGATATATTTTTCTTTGCCAACTATACACTAAAAAGGATTGGTAATAATAATGCAAGATAATCAACAATGGAATGTTGATAATTTGATTGGAAATTATATTACTGAAAAACACGAATCCGCCCATTGTAGTAGCTGTAGCTATGCTCTTGATAATTTTCAAACACATTAGGCATGATTTTTATTATTGTTTGAAAACATTTGATGAGCAAGATGAAGCATTATTTTGTTGGTTTGATTATATTTATTCGACCAGTAGTGTAAAAATCATTGGCTACGAAAAACGCATGTATATCAGGTGAATGCCCTTATTCCGTGTATGCAGTTTCTTTCGTAGGTAACAAATGAAATGAAAAATGAATGTGTACCCTAACAAATTTTTACAGACATTTAACTACATGCCACGGTTTTGTTACAGATATATATTATACATACCTATATGAAAATATAATATGCACAAAAAGATTGATGCAGTCACAAACATTATAATTTACCTAATGAAGTGAACTGTGCACAACTACTTTTATTGTGGCAGTTTGAGGAAAATATTGGGATCTGGATCGGTTACTTTGTTTAATGATAGAAATCAGTATCAATCTTGTAATACTTGTGTACCTATTCATCTAGATATGTTTTGAACGAAAACAAATGTGAATTGAGAACAACAACGTCTTCGGGGAAATTGCACGAGAAGGGATGATTACTATTACTGATTCTGTCCCTTTAACTCGGTTTCTGCCAAATAATGTCAGCATGAATGCATCTCTCACTCTCATTAAGTTGCAAATATGTTTTTATAAAGGAAAATATGTCGTTGTAAAATGATTTTTGCTTTTCTTTTTCAGCAGGTTGGTGTTGGTATATAATGTAAATGTGATTAATAAAATGCATTCATGCAGGTTATATTCACACTAGCGCAGCACTTGTAGGCGACAAAGTAGAAATGCTGCAAGTGGAACTTCGCTTTCACTGGTGCCTGATGTGCAAGCAAGAGTACATGTCAGAAACATTGTTTTTATGTTATTTTCAAAAGCTCAATAAATAGTAAATGCATGCATGCATTTCCCATGCACACTTTGGTATCTGTGTTCGATATAAAATGCGTGTTCAAATTAGATTTGCAATCTGGCCGGATATTTCAAGTAATATATTGATACTAATATTGATACATAGTAATTATTTTTTAGGTATTCCAATGACATTTTAAAAGCTTACCTTCCAAGAATCTTCCAGAAGCAGCCAAAGCTGCTCCCGTTTGCGACGTCCCCGGTGTAGGAAACAGTCATATTGTTAATATAAATTAAAGTAGGACTGTATCAATTAAACAGTTAATTTGAAGTGATATAATATTCTTGTAGAACCACAATCACAAAATCACTAGAAATACGTTCGCTGGAAATCTTACAATGTAAAATTTACATTTAATATAAAACAAAATTGTGTATTAAAACAATGATGGAGTCAAGCCAAAGTCTCAACAAAAAGTACTTGCTCTAAATCAAATGAATGATTTGAAAACGATGCCGTTCTAAATACAAAGCAGTTATGACAATAAACGCTCCATCCAATAATTCAGAATGGAATTCCTAGGAAAATTCCTGGACGTAGCTGTTTTTAGCTAATTCCATGAAGCATGCGTAGCAGTAACACGTGTAAGCTAACAGTTACACTTGAACTAGTTTGTCTACTTTGTAGATATAAAAACTATAACGTCTTCACGTCACCATTTTACAAATTTTTACTTGATTTCGACGAAACTAGTAGACTTTATATCTGTTCACAGCAATGAGAATTTGTGATTAGTTTCTCTTCAATAGTTTTTTGCAGCTTCAGTGTCATCAGTATTGATTTGGATATCTGAAATAAATAAAAACAATTGTAAAATGAATTAGATGAAATTTTCATTGGATAATTGTAACAGCAATTAACAAATGTTTCGCCAAGTAGCACCCTACTCACTTCTGTATATGGAGTGTAAGCCATATTTAAAATACATGAAAAACGAAAGGCCACGTTAGTAAGCTAATGTTTTATGGAGTTGATCATTATATCTTTCGTAAATCTCCAACCTTACGGTGGATACAGTTCAAATTTAATTGCTGTAATCAACTATTGTCCATATTATCTAATTGCTAATACAATTGCATAACATAACAAAACAGGCAAATTTACTGCCCACTGCAAACAACGCCTTGATTGAAGGAAAAGGGTATTAAAGTTGTAAAAGCTTCTGAATTATTCATATATCCTAAGGAGTCAATCAAAAATTAAGGTTTGTGTTTTAATGCAGGTTTACTTGTCTTAATTTGCATACGTGTATTACAATCTTATATTTGAAAGTACTTTCATTGTGAAAATGTCTTTCGCTCTTGAAATTGATATTATACGATAACTCTAATATCCTCTAGCCTGATGTCGTAATGCGAATCTTCAAAAAAGGTAGCTCGGTTATGAAGTTACTAGATTGTTCCTCTTCTGAACGCATTTATACCGACATATGGTTTTAATTTTAATTGTAAACGATAAGCCCTAATTCCAGCCTAAGAGAATGCAAAAGTACCCATCAATTCCCACGCTTTTCGGCTGATCGAAGCGATAGACAGGAAGAAATTGTACTAAACAATAGGTAATATCTATATAACATATATGTACGTATTTCAAATCAATATTTCGAATGGAAATATCGTTGATCGTATTTAACTAACGATAGACAGATTATCTTTACAACAGCCCCATCTCTCATATTTCCCCATTAAAGTTTTAACCGAATAATTGGTTTCAAAGCTTCAGGGCACTGATCATGGAACAGCAAAAATACATATGCAATTGAACAATCGCTCCCATGGAGTCATGATTTGTGTGGCGTACCATTAGGATTGTTTAATGACTAATAAAATTATAGTTTTCCGCTGGAAATACTGGTTTTTCCTCTCCCCTGTGTAAACACTTGATTATTTATATGTAGTGTTTGTAACGATATACAGCTGCTTGTTTATTGATGTTTGACTCTGATTTATTAGTGTGTCTGCCTAATAGTTTTTTATAACGCCATGAAAACCATATTAATCATTTCTAGTCATGTTTTTGCTTTCTTGCCTCTAATCGATTGAATGCTGAAGAAAATGTTGAAAGAACGGAAGGGCTATAAAAACATGGAAAAATATGTCACGATTGATCACGTAATGAAGATAATTAGCTATTTTTAGTGGAGTTTCCTTCAAGGTGATAACTTCAATGTAAGTATGTGTTTACACCACGATCATCTTCATTTCAGAAGACGTAACAATTAGTTGATATTCATTGAGTTTCATCAGCTTGAAATTACTTTTTAATTTGATTGTTTATAGGTGGTAATTGAAGGGGGTAAGTATTATACAAAACAAGAACAGTGACGAGATGTTGACAAAAGTATTCCAAGTAGAGATGACGACGCCTGTGCACCTGTTTGAACTCATTTTGATGATTCTTATGATACTTCGTAATAATATGGATTTCAATTATGAATAATTGCTAACTGATTTGATAACACGGCTAACTCATTATATCCAAAGGTGTCTAATGGATTAATCCAAAATTTGCTTGAGTGGACAGATATCAGGGTTTACTAGATTACTCAAGGTGTAATTAAAAGGTTCAGTGTTTGTTGAAAGTAGAATATCTCGCACTAGGGTGTTTCATTCATAAATAATTTCTCTACACCGGGAATTTCTTACACGAGAATCAGACGCGCGCTTTGATGTACAAATCATTGTTGTAATTATCAAGCGTATGCGTATGGCAGATTATGATGGCGCCATTTGTCTGAGTTCTATGTTATTGTTTTGTTTCATTTAAGCAATTTCAAATTGTTCTAATTATACTGTAAACGTGAAGCAATCATATGTTTGAATTTCTACATTTGCATAGTTAAAATTTACGCAGGAATAGTTGGGCACCTTTTGAGGAACAGCTTTTATAGGTGCTACGGTCATATGCACAGCTCTAATTTAGTGACGCCAGGGAGTCGATCTTACTACCTAACAACCACAGTCATAGACTTTTGTGACCTCGTCGTCATCATCAACAATATATTTATTTACTGTAGAAAAGCAATACCTAACTGATGTCCCCAGTGCAATGATGAGTCTGGCTGCATACAATGCAAAATGGTTGGAGGTTTGGTTTGAAGGTACTCCCGTTCTATTACCAACATAATATGCAACAAAATCAATAAATGGCTGAGAGATATGTTATTAGACGACACGAAACCATAATCAGTCCAATTAGTGACAAATGAGTTTGTAACTCGAGAATTTACATTTCATATTAAAATTGTATTACGATTGACACAAGTGTATTAGAGTGTTAGTGCACTATGTGTACGGACGGACGGTGTGGAAAGATTATAATATAGGTATGCACAACACAGCGTGTCTTTCTGCCAAAAAAATGAGATCAAGTTCTTCCTGTTCATATTATAGTATTGCTGTCGGGGTCGTTGGTAGTACATTTTGTTTGGTAACGTTATACCAATGATTTTAAAATAATCGTGCGACTTCCGGCCTCTTGACAAACATACTGAGATATTGAGTACCTGGTAGACGTCAATACATGTAGTGTGTGACAGCAGATTAAAATCAGTAAATAAAATATTAACGGCATGAGCCTCAAATACTCTAAAATCGAATTGCTGATATACAAATTATAGTATTCATTGATGATTCACTCAAATAAAAAATTATTTAATATTAAACAGTAAATATTGACTGATCTGAACAAGTGTTATGCGTTCTTGCTTTGAGAAATAACAGCATGTTGCACGATATAGTCAATAGTAGACTCCTATGAAGCAATAATATGAAATCTGAATAATGATCTGGATCTGGTTCTAGGTCATTGTTGTTCATCACAATTAATCCATTGAGTCCTTTTTAACATAAGATGGAAGAGGGTAAAGGAGATGATGAGCGAGTGTATTGTTAGCACTCATAACAAGAATCGTGATTGGGAAATTTTAACTCAAGTGCGTCCATTTGGTTACTTGAGTGTATATTTTGCCATCTTTCAGCAAAATTTTTTGTCCGATTCAATTTTGTGAACCGGTGGCATAAAAAAATTTCCATCATAAATAATTTTGCTTAAACTTGAAGATTTATTGCATTTTTAAACGTACAATATGGAAGATAGTATTTAATTGATTACCGTGATGTTGCCACAGGCTGTAAAAACCTGGACAGATTGTTACGCAAGTCGTACAATCACGATTGAATCACGTCAGTTTTCCTAAAATACGAAAATCCTCTTATCTTATATTCCAGTCCAGTATCGAATTATTTATGACGCATTTTTTGCATAAATTCTTGTTATGACTCTATAGATACTTTGTTTCAGACATAATAAATAATTCTTTAGGAATGACGAAAGCGACGAAACATTATACTTACTGCGCATCTTATCCCAACTGTATTAGTCAACTGTATTAGTTATAACTCCTCCAAACTGAAACCTGAACCCTACCTGCTAAAATATACTCATAAAACTTAAGCAGTCATTGAGGAAATGATAGAACTAGGTAGATAATAGCTTATCGAGATTTGGTTTTAAGTTTGTGCTAAAAGGATAAAACTTGTATGTGTGCAGTCTTTGAACAATCATTTATTGGCAATCCGTGTGTACTTCACCCTCTACCTTTGACAATGAGGTGTAAGTTACTCGCAAAAAGTTCCTTCACTCATTTTTCATTCATGCCAAACAAAATTTAAATGTGCTAGACATGGATGTGATAATGCCCCTGTGACTGTGAATAATAATAGTATACCTTGTTCTTTAATATGCACCATGAATATAAATTCTTCCAATGTGTATTCATGTTTTTTTTATCATTTGTACATAAAACATACGTACATACATATGCTTATATAAAGTCCTTGAAACAATTTTGGTAAGCCCTGTTGATCAATATATTGACATCGATGATAATAACGCTGTGTGTAAGTTCAAAGTGTAAGAATGGCAACGTCTTTTTTGTAGATAATACTACGTTATACTACATCCTAATCTTGCTACAGAAATTGCAAGATTTATTTTTGATTGTTTTACTAAAACAAGTTAATCCTCTACGTCTGCTGCTGTTGTATGTAGTAGACAATAACAGCTACTAGTTCAAATGATATCAGACATGTACAAACTTACATGTGTTAAAGTGAACATCATCACCATAATATTATCATACTTTTGGTCATCCAGTAACTAGCCCAAAAGCATTACCCACAGAAGATATGATACTACATGATATGAGATTAAGTATATCAATATAATTAATGACACAGCTTAAATCTATAAACATGTGTCAGTAGTGTGTATACAAGTAGCAACTTTTCGCACCTTCTATATTACCTGTCAAGGATCAAGACAGCATATTTTGGTTCTGCCATTTAAATTACTTTGATTATTTGTACGATGATGTCTGCCGTTATATTTACAACAGTTACATTCTAATGGCTAACCGATGTACGGTAGTATCGCGTAAAAGTAAATGATCTTCCTTGTTGAATGTTGTCTTCCAATCAGAACATTTGATCAACAGTACAGAATAGCGGTTTGCCTTTTCGAAGATAATCTTCTTTATTGGCCAACAAATGACAATTAATATTGGGGTAAAGATGTTTGTGTTCTAAAATACAAAAAAATTATGCAAATACAATCCATGAAAGTGCGCGTCGGGTGCATCAGAAGCAACAAACAACTTTTGCTTCTTCCAAATCAATTTCACCAGAAATGGACAAACCGAGGATTACATTTAAAACTGCCCAATACAATAATATCCTCCGGCAATGTTCTAATTCTAGGTATTGCAAGTCTTTATAAAATCGGCAAACGTGTTATGATAAATATTTACGTAACAGGTTGGTTAGCCCTACCAGTTCATGACTTTTATCCAGCTGTCCACTGTCCAGCAGCTTTTGTTGTTGATGACGTTGTTAAATGGTGGTGTTCTAAGGATTGAAAACCAGGATGCATAAATTGAGCAAAGTGAAGAGCGAAACGAGCAAGTGTTTCAAGCAACAAAATAAGGGCGCACGTAAAAATACTTATTAAAAAACAGATTAAGCTAAAAGATAATACAAGTTTTTCGTGTTGTCGTGATTTTCATTCGTATGGATAAAAAATTGTATTGATGAATTAATCATACCTGCAAAAAATCCTCACAATGCAAAATGCCAATTCCAGCTTATGTAGCTATCATCCATCATATACCATGTATTTATCTCCGGCTGTGTAACCAATATGCTTATGCGCTTGTCATTACTTTTTTTCAAAAATCATCTTCATACCACGAATTGACTTTTCAGTAGTGATTCACAGTCAAGTCTAATATGATGTCAGTTGCCTCGAAACCGCGTCAAGGTAAATACTTAGCAGTCCTGATGATGATACCGACTTTGTGATGACATAATGGACTTTTTGTCTGTAGTACTGCGCTGCATGGTAGAAAAGGTATAATCTTGCAATAATGACATTAGTAAAACTGCAGGTGCATTAAATAAACAAAAATAAAGATTTGCATAAAAAAATATGAATGGACTTGCTGAATTCGTGTACTCTGCAGTGACATCAGTTTTGGCATGTTTGCATCTAATTATAATATGCATTGTATGAGAAGATGAAAACACTACAAGGATTAGAATTGGATTGAATTCAAAAATTGTGTTTATTAAATGGGATTTTTATGGAGTGGAATGTGAGTTTTGAAAATGATTGTCATGTCTTTTACGGATGGTGTGGCTTGAAGTATGACTATTAGGCATACCATTTTACATTAAACATAATAGTATTGTATTGCTCTTCTAGTAAACTTCAAAACATGTGCTAATGTTCCTGATTCTACTAATATAGTGAAGTAGCTTTGTCATGTAGTTTCTTGTAAACCGGATACAAATGCCACAAACATTATATCGTATTGTTTGTATACAATACAACATGTGCAATATGTTAATATACATTACGCACTGAAAACATACTTTATCATGGCATTGCAATCAGCGTCATTTCAAATCACAGCATCATCACCTGGATTACATCTTTCTCATTTATTTCATTTAAGCAAGTGCTATTGTTTAAAATAGGGCAACAGAACTAATGAAGTAGTTACAAGACAATAATGCCACTTTTGATTTACTGGAGTGAAGGGTTGGGCCGGTGAGAGTGGCTTGAAACCAATGTTTTCTCACCACCAAACTTACAAAACTAAAACGCAGTGGCTACAACGCTGCAATCGCAACAGGAATCACGCATCACTGTGCTTTGTGCAATACATTGTTGTTTTTAAGGATTACATTACCAATTCGAAAACCAGTATCATCATCACTACACAACAATCATCCAATGTCTGATTATATGGTGATGATGACACAGGAAACAAGACTTGAAACGCGTAACTCCTCCGACTCGGTTACTTTCACATAGTTTTTCAGGTATGCTAAAGCCAGTGTTTCGCATAGCCAGATACCGGCTGGGAATAATGGCTGGTAACAATGGTTATAGCCGGCTATTTGAGGTCCCAATATGTGGCCGGCTATGGTCATAATTGGTCATATTAGAAAAATTAAGAATTTTACATCCAAATGTGTAGTTTTAGAAAAAAAGGCTATAATATTTGCTTCACAAATACAAATTCATCCTGAATATTTAATTTGTAGTTGATTTCCGTTGCTTCAGAGCTATTAACATTTCAATGGTAAAATCTCCATACCCTGGCTGGAATTTCTAGTACATGGTAGTATATAGGGACTACTATGACCAATATTACCAGCCATGTATGGCCATTATGACCGTTCATTGCCATTGCCGGCCATTTGACCATCTAGCCGGCATTTGCGAAACACTGGCTAAAGCAGTTTTTAGCATTGTGTATTGCAACAGCAAAAGGACATATTGAGTTGCCTTGAACCTGGCATTCTTGTGATCCCATTGATTTTGCAGTCACATATACTTGTTTCTTGTTTATGAGGACCTAAAAGCTCATTTAAAAACTTAAACTTTTTTTCCTCTCAATGTCGTTCAAGAACATAGCATCAAATCAATGCATGATATTTGGGAGCATCGTTCACAATCATCTCATCCTCTCTAATATTACTACCTGCTCTGATCTATGATCTTTGTGAAGTTAATTTAACGAGTTTGGAAGCACAGACATGTGGTACGTGATAAAATGCGTGAAGTCATCTTAATTAAATGTATCAAATGTCACAATAAAAATTTACTACGTCTGAGAGTTGAAAAGCTCCATTCCTCTACTGATTTATTCATTCATGAAGCAAGAAAGAAGCATGCTAGCGGTCTGTCTACAAGTGGCTACTTGAAACATACATGCATTTCAATGCATATTGTCACATCACTCACCCCAACGTTCATTTATATTGACATAAATGTTTGCTCATTCAGCATTGTTCAAGGCAAATAAAATGGGTTTTCAATAGGCTACATGTATTTTTTATAAGATGCGTGTCATTAGTAAGTAGAAAGCACTTATACATGTGAGTGTGTTTTTGTTTAGTGAATCATTCAGGATTCAGAGAGAGAGAGATGCAGTTTCTGTTATGCAAACAGAAAATTAAAGTATCTTTCTTAAAACAAAAGTAAGGTTTGGTCCTCGTGGGGCCAATTCTCTAACTCTGCCAATGTTTTGCAATTTCGCTGAGCTTAATCTCTCAGAAACCATATACGTATGTTTATAAATAGATGATGCATGTAAGGTAGTTTCCATTGTCTAGGTTGAAAGCAGACTTACTAATAAAACGAAATGTGTAGAAATACTACAACTAATTAGTAACAGGATTTATAAGGCTTCGTGATACTAGTATCAAAACGGACCATTATGATAGCATAGGATAAAAAACTAGAATGTATCTTTTTGGAAGAGGCAGCATTTTTGTCATGAATTGTATTGAGAAATAATAGCTCTAGTCTCAGGACATTTAAATGTTTTTTTAAATTGTTGTGTAAATCAGAATCAGTTCGTTTGACATTTTTAATTCTTTCATTTTCATTGCAACGTTGAGCGTTAGCTCTTTTTTTTGCATATAATACTGTATAACATAGGAATGTACACATGCTCTTAATGAGCAGCTACAAAATACCACCTCGTTTTTGGTTTGCTTGTAATTATAATGTGCTTGCATGTATACTATACACAGGTAAAAGGGAGACGATTGTTGGTATGCAAAACTGCCATCACATCACGGCGTCATTCATAAACTGGTGAGGAGATGTGTGTATTGAATGTAGTAGTAGTAGCAGTAGCCCTAATCTCCTTTCAGACAGCCGGTTTCTTTGTTTATGCGGATGCAATTTTATTTCATCAGAAAAGAGTTCTTTGCTCTTACACAGTCAACTCAGCTCTAGTAATTTATTGTATACGAAATACAAGTAAATTCTTATTCTATCATGGTCTATAACTCCAAAAAAATTAATTGCTGTGGTTGATTTGTCTGCACTCAATCAAAATAGTACAAAAGTAAATCTCTGTTTCTAGCCATTTTCAAACACTATATTAATAGGGTCTTTTGATGCAGATCTGATCTACTATGTATGTATGACATGATATATACAAAATGACAAAAAAGGAGCATGTTCAACATGATCATCCTATGCATTTTGAACACGGTGACTTATCCAACAATTCGAATGCATGCATAACATTAACTTTTTAATAATTTCCTTAAATATTGGGTTAAGCATAACACTTTGGAAGTCATACGTATTGAAAGCATTCATACCATGCAGGATTTCCTCGTTGTAATCGTAAAGAAATAGAACATGCTTTCCTTCTCTTTCCTCAAAAGTCAAATCTGTTTTGTAGAGGTTTTTTATTTGACAAAAACTTTCACGGCTAGTTGATTTGTAACGATGAAAAACTATCAGACTACAATTAAAACTTATATATATATCAAATGGAATGTAATCACGTTATTTGATCATTGTCAGACACTTATCAAGTTACTCAACAACTTTGAACTGGCAAAAAAATGCATCCCGTGAATCACACTTGTTGCACATGTGCCACAGTAGTATAAGTAGAAAGCAAAAACGTAACACTGCGTGTATTTTAAAATGTAGTGTAAAAATTGATGGGAACCACTTTTTATTTATAACTAGTCCTTCTTTTTCCACAGCAACCAAACTAACGAGGATTCAACTCGTCTTGGTACTATACAATAATTAGTAAGCTCATCCACCATGTTATAATACTTAATTATCATAAAAACTGAACAAATTTCAGGGACCAGGGAGACTTGAGACTAATTGTTTAAAACGGGTATAATTACTTCAAGGTAGTATAAAGAATGATAGGGTTTTTTCCACAATAAGTGAACGTGAAATTAAAAGAAAGGATTAATGTGGCTAACTTGAGAGTATCAGGGATACTAAGTCTCTAGAAAACTTTTGTTCAGAGCAGAGACCAATTTTTGCTACTTGTTTGTTGCTTAAATCGTTATACGAAGTGATCTGAAGTGATGCGACGGTGTGACTATATACTTCACTTATCCTTTTGCCACTGCTGAATAAAAAGGTGAGCTGAGAACTGAGGAAGCAGTGTTATGTTGGGGGCTGCTACCACATAATATCATCAGTGAAGTTAAGTGGTATAAAGTAGTCAGTGGTGTGTGTGAGTAAGTTTTGCTATACATCTAGTACCAGTAAAAAGTTAGCGATGAAGTATTGTTGAATATATTACAATTCAAGTAAAGCTTGTATGTATGTATATGCATGTATGAGCTTGAGCATATTATATGTAAAGTTATGCATGTAATCTAAAAAGTCCCATGGTAAAACGTTAGGTTAAGACGATATGTTATGAACAGCGCAAAACTACCTGTTCCTGGGCTCCATCATCGTATAATATCCAATCCAACAAACCAACCAACCTTCGTTTAAATCACAGTCAATATATATTACACAAAAGCATTCAGAGATTTGGGATATATTATTGCTACATCGAAAATCCTTTTTTCCACTTTGCATTGCTTTAATGGATAAAACACAATTCCTGTCGATTTCTTCGTTGTTAGAGATTGGGTTAAAGCATGGGAATTTTTAGGCAATATATACATTACCAACATGCAGTCCTTATTAAAACTAGAATTACATGTATCCGTTTCGCATCTTAAACTGAAGGATTCAGAAGCTTTCAGGCAGTAAAATGCTCAAATGTTCTGACATGATATGTTTTGACAAACAGTATAGAAAAGCAATTTGGGCTCTATAATACTTTATTTGTTGTTTATTTTTACATATCCTGCGTATCGGTATTTGCGTAATGTACATTAGAGAAATACATTGTATTGTAGTCTGCGTGTGTCATAAAATTTAATTTACTATGGTAAAAATACCCATGGACGGTTGCTCTCTGTTAAAACTTAAAAATTGCACATGAAACGACAGTAAGTTTTTTAACAATTCATCATCATAATACAGTGTGCAACAATTGTCGACTTACATGGCTAAAAAATTTCATTTAATTTAAATTTCAATACAAGATGAGATACAAAACATTCACTATATTGCGGTCTCCCGTCAGTGAGTCAGCACCTAGTGTAGGTTTAAAAGGATGACGACGATGATGGACTTTGTGTTCATTTAGTAGGAGACTGTTTTAAGGAGCACACAAGAAAGTCCATTAAGATTAAGACATATATTCTAATGACTTCATGACTCCCAACAGCAACAATGGGATTTTTGTTTAGGCTTTGCTTGCGTACCTATGTGCAAATCATTGACAAATTTCATTAAACGTAACTAAATGAGCTCCAAAGCGAAATTATGCAGAGATCAAATTTATGCCATAACTTTTAAAGCTTTTTATTTCAGTTCTAAAAGTAACAATAAATATGAATTATAAGGTCATTTGTGGTAAGCATTTTGGATGACCAGGTAGGGATGCAGTGGATTTCAGCCAATAAGTACGATGTGTAAGTTGATGGTTATAATGTATGCGCTTTTCTAAACAAAGACATTCATTGACATAAAACACAAACAGATACCGTATTATGCAAATATTAATGCAATAAATAAATTCGCAACCCATGTTGATCAGCGTATTAGGAATCATTACCTCGTCGGCTCACGTAAATAATAAACTGGTCAGTGTAGTTTAATTTTCCATTAACTTCTTAGGAATATGCTCATATCATGTCATCTTGCAATGGAATAAATAATAATAATTAAGTCAAAAGTGGAGCGTGTGGGAGTGAAATATTTATTTCGTGAGTGAGTGGAACCTAATACGATCCTTTAATTCAATGCTGAGCCATAAAACAGTTTGGGTTTCCCTCTCTAAATTGACTCTGCAATGATTCCAGTGATTTCCTTGTGCCCTAACTTAACATTAATTTGTTGTTTAGAAGTTTATATGTCAATGCCATGGAAAACGTTTGAGACAATGTGTACGCTTAAGTACTGCTATAGGCAAACACTTTATCGCTAAGGTCAATCTAAATCTGACAAGTTGACTGTTAATGTAGACTTGTTAGGATATTGAACGATTACTATTTTATTTGACGCATTCACGTGGCACGGGTAATTCAATGCAGTCAGAGCATGCCAATTCTTTAAAAGCACATATGTATTGTAAAGAAGCAAAGGCCAATCTTCTTCTTAAAGATATGCGGCTTACAATTTACATACATAATGTGACACTAAATTTTGTTTGGTATTGTTTCCTAGTAAATAATGGAGAAAGCTAAAGCATGTAATATTATCCAGTTGTTGACTCTTTGAAGTGGGGACCAATTGATGTAAATACATTTTACAGAAATTACTTCATGGTGAGATTTGCTTTTTGACAGGAATTTACAAGATTCCCGTACACAAAATGTAGTCTTTAAATTTACAAATGAAAATGTCAAGTGGTCAAGATATTGTTGATTTTGTTGAAACTACTTTGTACATACATGACACACGCATCTCTAACTAAGTAAAATCATTTGTTTATGTCAGACAGGTGTATAGAGTATATAGACTCCGTCGTAACACAATGAAGAATATTTAAAAGAAAGGGTTACTAGGACTCCATTAAATAAAAAGTCTGCCTTTATTCAGTTCCTTTCTACAAAAGCAGTCT
This sequence comes from Orchesellides sinensis, assembly GCA_027744375.1. Taxonomy (NCBI): domain Eukaryota; kingdom Metazoa; phylum Arthropoda; class Collembola; order Entomobryomorpha; family Orchesellidae; genus Orchesellides; species Orchesellides sinensis. The sequence goes on from JAHZNG010004325.1 coordinate 18,691, forward strand.
ACGAAATAAAAAGAAATGCGAGTTCCTATGAAAAATTTCTCTTTACTAATCCTTCCAAAGAAAGGGTCTTTAACGTTACCTTGAACCCGCAAGTACAAATGGCTCCGCTCAGGGCTTATGTATCTGTGCATATACATTGCATGTATGTAGACCCTGACCTTACCCTTTGTTCATTACTTCCGTATAAGGCTACTTCAATTTGTCGACATATACCTTGTGGAATTTCCACTTTTAAACAAATTTCAGATTTTCAACATCTTCATGCGGCTTTTTAATAATAATATTATAAAGGTGATGGGTACATATTTACTATGCAACGTAACTTGACGCATATTATGTTTGTACATTCATAAATGCTACCAAAAGTCTTAACAGGGGTCATTTGATTTCAGCAGTAAAATGACAAACATGTCTGTTGCCTTCAAGATGAAGTACGTCGACGGTGATGAGCACTTCCACTCCACGTTTCGGTTCCACAACATAGCATACGTATTTAGTTACTATTCCGCTTGCCCCCATCAGACGACTAAACCATTCAATTGATAATCCTTTACTTCAAATTAATATAGATGGTAACTATTACTTTTACCCATACATGTAAAATTCAATTGAAACTCGTTGAAGACGCCATGCAACTCTTGTATGATTTTATTGGGGGAAAAAGGAAAAGACTAATTCACTTTTAATACTACCAGAAAAGGACAATTTTACGTCAGCCGAGGCCGAGACAGCACAAAACCCTCGACTAAGACATTCTATCTCCAATATTGACACTTTGGTTCAGACTTTATAGACTGTATATTTAATTGGCAACATTTTGAAAATTTCCAGGATTAGTTGAATACGTGTTGAGCAAGAACATTAGTATGCAGCACAGCTAGAATTCGAAAGGCAAAATCAAATAGACAACGACGCCTCCATGTTCTTCATATTGAAGCCTCCTGAATTTAGTTGACGAGGAATGTCAATGACTTGGCTTGGCTTTAGTTAGGAGCTTCTGAATGAAAAAAAACCTTAAGCCTCAAACATAAAATACGCATGACCTGGCAATAGCAAGTGTTTGAAAAGAGCGTTATGACTTAAAAAGCTGTCCTCCTTGACCTCAAGGTTATTATTAGGTTATGCACCAACGTCAATCTTTGTAGACATTCACGTCTTAGGGAATAGTTAAAAAAATAAATTATGCGATTAAATGCATGACAGGGGAGTAGAGGGTGTAATGGGATGTAGCCTGAAATTAAAGACCTACTGGATGACCAAGGTAACCTACACCCAATCTTTGGTTTTTAGATGAAGACCATTTAAATCACTTTTAGTTAACTGTTCAGTTTTTGCCAATTTGTTAAGTCATGTGAGTTGTTTAAAGCTTCGTTGGAAATGATTATCATAAAGGATTGAGTGCACTCTCTAACCACCTCAAGGCTCAAGGGAAAACATAAATCTTAGTTTGGCTATTTATAGTATCACAATGCCCCCATGATTTCGTGAGAGCGTGACCTGCTATTCCAGAACCAGAACCCCTTTTATCTATTAGGATTTAGCTTGACTATCATGTTAAGCACTATCGTGTAAGAAAATGTAACAGTATGCCCCAGTTCCGCTTTCCTGTTCCTGCTTGCTGCAAGGGTGTTGTAAGACATGGCTTGTTGTAAGATAGCAATGTAGTATCCTTCCTATTGTCTCACGAACTGAGGCCCACGGCTTTGTAATGCTTTTTGACTCCTCCTTTCTCGTAATCATTTTCTATTTTAATGCATAAATATGTACAAACATATATTTTAATGTCTTCGAATGGCGTAAGGCTTGACATCTAACTTTGGTTGGTAAATACAACTTATAAACTCTCCAGCAGCTACTTATTATTACCAAATACATTTACCATTAGCAAGGTGTTATCTTATCTTACCCCAATACCTCTTCCCAATTCTCACCCCCATCCTTTAGGAAAAAATGGGCATAACCAATCCACAACGAAGGAATGCATACAAAATTTTCATACCAATTACTAAAACCCTTACTCTCTCACAATGCATCCATGCATCCCACATTCTACCCTCCCGTCCGTCATGCTAATGCCAATGTCACATACATCGACAACAAAGTTGGCGTTAGTGGTTAGCATGCAATCGTACATGGAACAATCGATCACTGCGTCACCTTCACCCAACACAATATCATACCCTTGATCGTTTTCATTTCGACAAGAATTTTCTTAAAAATCAATACTGTTAGACCATCATCATAATTGTCCAACTTTTAAAGTGGTTCAATACAATCCATAATACTCTACACATACTCCGTCCATATTCTCCAATCCAAATGACATTCGTACCACAGAACAACTAACGCAATTAGGTGATGTCTCTAGTTTGGTATGATAATGCAGTCATGCAACGCGTCATTCTAACGTGTCCAAACGTTATGCGATATAACATGCTTAATCTCACCTCGCTCAATTATATCACACGAGAAATCGAATTGTGTTATGCATCCCATCCTTCTGTTCCATATCCTTCCATAGGTATATTATACAACACATCCATAAATATTTATATACACTCAAAAGAGAATAGGCACACATGCATTGGACAAACTAGTTCACTCTTTTTCAGCTGATTTCAGCATGTGCACACAACTAATTTTTTTTTGTATTAAGTGTATCAGACGCAGTCTCACTCTCTGTATATGTTGCATGCATTGCATACAATACACAGTAGTGAGCGGGTTAGCGTTGTATAACAGATAGGTACATTAAAAACCACTTGAGAAAGACAACACTGTTTGAGTTGCATGCATGCATGCATTATCTGCTCTCAATTCAACATTTCTTTCTTTCAATACAACCAACAACGTAACAAGTGAGTGAGTGAGTCAGAATCAGAATAGTGAATTATTTTAGTCAAAAGTGCATTTAACCAATTTTTGTGGTGGTCGTTATAGAGTTGTAATTATCAATAAACTATTTTTATCTCTTTTTGTCGTTATTGTGATTAAAAAAGGTTACTCAGGCTTCGTTAAAAATACATTTGGGGTTGATAAAGAAAAGATTGTTGGTTTTTCTTTCTTGCTGGAGTTTAAAATTAGGTGCGTTGTTACACAGTGTTTGGTAGATTTCTCAGGGTTAAGTATGTCGCTCAGTTGTAATTGCACGAGGGTAGCTAATAATAATAATACAATTTTTATTGTGATTTACAACAAAGAATATTATATGAGTGTTAAAAAGCCAGTTTTAGATTGTCGGAGTTTTTACTGTGGAAATTTAGTGGTAGGAATAGTTGGATACTCGTAATATGTAATGCTCAAAATAATAATTAGTGGAAAGGAGGCTTAGTCTGGGTGTTTGAAAGCATTTAAAAGGCATTTAAAAATAGTTAGTATAATAATAATTGTAAGTAGAAGTTGATTTTGTGGTGGGGTGGTAACAAAAGGAGAAAGCGTTGGTTGTCGTGGTAAGATCTTTGTATATGTTGTATGTTTTGCGAGAGAGATTTAATTAATGAAGAAAGTATAAGGTGTAAGTAATGAGGGGATTAAAATTATTGTTGGTATTTTTTAAATGTAGGATAGACAAGATTCAAAATTTTTGGTGAGGATGGCTGCGGCTGCTGCTGCTACTACTCCGAGGATTACTCCGGAGAATATAAAGGAGCTGCAAGGGCTCCTTGGAGATATATCTGAAGAAGACTGTAAAATGCTTATTGAAGAGTCGGGGGCGTCAGGTAATGATTTTGTATTGATGATTGAGTTGTTTTAAGGGGTAGGGGTATACATAGTAAAGGGTGGAAGTAATACTATGATAATGTGTGGATGGTTTACTCTGTTGTGTGTAGATTCAGCTGGAGTGTTGGTCACAGTGTATGAGATGATGGACACGTCTGGGGTGGACAGTGTGTCTGATTTGATATTTAACTTGAAGGAGAATCCTTGCTTTGGAGTGAAGAGAAGTCGTTCATTGCGAGAGAAGAATGGTAATCAGAATGACTCGTGGTGTTTGGCTAGGTCCAAGTCGTCAAATACGATAAACAAGAATGGGGGGCTGTTTCAACCAGGTATTCAGCAGCAGAGACCGGCGTCAGCTACAGCTCAAATGGAGGCGTTGGCAACAGCAATGCCGTTTAGTGGGACGAGGAATCCTGTACAAATTTTACGGACTCCGAAGGGGCTTGATGCTAATATGTTGCGGTCGTATATGTCAACGTATATGCAAGACACGGAGATGCGCAATATACTTTACGACATTTATGAAATGAAGAGTCCAAAGTTGGTAGTAGTAATGAGGGGACCATCAGGTTCAGGGAAGTCGACTTTAGCGTCTATCATTTGGGCGATTACTGAAAAAGGAGATATTTGCTCAGCGGACCACTACTTTGTTAACCGTAATGGGCAGTACGTGTTTAACAGGGGATCATTAAGTGATGCTCATGAAAGTTGTCGTACACGGTGTCGAGCAGCTCTGCAAAGAGGGGATAGCCCTATAATTATTGATAATACGAACACTAGAGTAGATGAAATGATGCCGTACATAAAACTGGCTGTGGATTATAATTACGACATCAAAATTGTTGAGCCGAAGACGGAATGGAGGAGTAAGGCAAATGCTCTTGTCCATAAAACTCTTCACGGCGTTCCAAAGCGAACTATCCAAGATCAGTTGGACCGATTTGAGAAAACAACAGTTAAGGCAATGGTGGACAAGGTGCTAAAACAACAAGGTGGCTTAGCACAGAACTACAGACCTGTCACGAATTTAGAATGGGGTATTACAGAAACAGCAGCAACTTGGTCAACCCCTTCAGAAACGTCGCCATTGTATGCTCAAACATCGCCCAAGCTAACTACAAGCTCATGCTTGAATTCGCCAATTAAAACGACTCCGTCAATACCCCCACCTCTATCAATGACGCAGCCATCCTGGACTGATCCACCACCTGTTGCGTCTCCGACACCCTTGCTTTTGTCGGATTTGGTTCCTGATCTTAAGAATGGCAGTGGAACCAGTACACCTAAGTCAAAGCGATCAGGTTAGCAATCTTATGTAATACCGAATCAATGTTGTCTTATTGTGTGTATTGTTCATTGTTACTGTTATATAATCGTGACTCTCATTAACTTGAACTAAAAGATTTTTGTACTGTTTCTTTATCTTTCGTAGCAAAAAAGAACGGGAATGCCAATCCTGTAGCAATAAGCAGCAACGCAATGCAGACAGATGTCGTTCCTGTAGTTTTTGAGGATCCCGCTCACCTTGCTTTTGAAAAGTTGAGTAAGCTTTTCCCAAGTGCTTCAAAAGATGAACTAGAAAGAATATTTAATATGTATGAAGGGGACTTAGACGCATGTGCTTCAGCATTGATCGAGGATGGTGTTGAATTCGTTCCATACGTAGAAGCCGAGGTTGATTGGAAATGTCCCACGACGGAAACTGTTCAGTCTCAGCTGCCTTTGCCAATGGCGAATGCTATAGAAGGGTACGAAGTAAATGCGTGGGTTGAAACTGTGGATCAATTTCTAGGTGCCAGAACAGATTCTTACCAGAATGATAAGCCATCTTCCAGTGTTGGTGCTTATGGAGGGAGTTTCGTACCATTTGAAGGTCATTTTGAAAGTAATAGTGATACATCCGACACAAATACAACTGAGGAAGAGGCTGATGGTTTTGAAATGACATTGCCAATGGACTTTGCCAGAGTACTTTTGGGTGCATTTGGCCACCCAGACGATGAAAACAGGGTATTGTCTACGGAGGAACTTACAGTAAAACTTGGAGCGGACACAGCCTTTGAATTATACAAGGTGTTGTATGTCAACATGCATAGAGCGGAAACTGAAGCAGCTGTAAATACTAGAAGCAACTCTGAAGAAAATACTCGGTCTAATTCTCCGACTACAAGCACCGAAGATGATGAATTTGATGCAATAGCAATTAGTATAAGTCAGATGGAGCTTGAAACCAAATCTGGCGACGTTTCTGAAGGGGTTGACCAAGTTGCTGCTGTTTCTGTAATACCCCATTCTAAATTCGTGACAGGTCTGTAGTTCTGTGCTAAGCCACCTTGTTGTTTTATCGGTCTAATTCTCCGACTACAAGCACCGAAGATGATGAATTTGATGCAATAGCAATTAGTATAAGTCAGATGGAGCTTGAAACCAAATCTGGCGACCCTCAACTGGCTTCAATCATTGACATTGAATCAAAAATTAGTTTGCAGACTCAAGAATCTTTAAGAAACTATTCAGCTCCATATCGAACAATGGCCCAGAACATAAATTTTAGCATGTTGAAACAGACTTACCCACTTTTGGACGCTGCTGTTATTGATGAAGTATATTGCCAATGCCATTTGGATGTTCAAAAGACACAACAGGCCCTTAAGGAAATGTACCCACAGTCATGTTCTCAGCCTCAAACTAGTATGCAGGTACAAGAAGAGGTGGGATGGCAGTTGAAGTACAACCCTAAGGACATTAAGTTGTATTCGGTAATACTAGACTACATTTTAACAATTGACAATACTATTTTATGGCTTACTTGTAAGTTAACTTAATGCAATAACATGTAGTGTGTTTATTGATACTTTTTTCAAGGCGGAAGATCTCAAAGGGATGCAGAAAGTTTATGACGATCTGGAAAGGCAGTGGACAGAACAAATGACAACCATCAAGGATCATTATGAAAGATGTAAAAATTTGAGTAACTCGCAGATTAAATCATACTATATATTAGAGGTAAGACTGGCCGTTTATTATTGTAAAATTACCTTGTTTTCTTTCCGAATATCAATTATCAATTTTTATTTCAAATAGGCTAAAAAACTGTCGGAGAAAATGAAGCACATGTCCGATGAACTGCAGTACTATCGGGCTATAACTCAGAATGCTAAACATAAGAACGACCAAATACTGGACTTACACGGCTTAAAAGTAAATGGAGCAATGCGAGTCTTGAAAGAATTTTTACAGGTAATTATCCATAATGAAAATGTGTATGTATTTGTTTTAGTGATGTTGTTGCTCCTAACAAATGATTTGTGCAACCACATTTACTAACAACAAAATATTTACATGTTAAGTTCAAGGAACAAGAATTTGCCAATTCGGGCATTCCCAAGATGATTCTTTTGGTTATTACTGGCCAAGGAAATCATAGCAGAAACGGGTGCCCAGTATTACAACCTGCAGTTAAAAATTTTCTGGCTCAGAGGAACTATAAGTACGTTAAGTAATTAGTATTGTTTTGTCATATAATTTTACATGGTCTGCTTCATAATTTTGTTTGAACAAATTTCATTGGCAGGTTCCACTCTTCTAAGCCAGGAACTTACACAGTCGTCCTAACTCGTGGAACTGTCCCTCGAAAGAATTAACCACGAATCCTACTGTATAAAAGAATTATGACAACAAAATTATACTGTAATAATGCAATCTATAGTAGTAGTGACTTATAACGTAAGTATAATATTTTAAAGCTAGTCTTTTAAAATGCCCTTGGCACTTGGCACGATGTGCTTATTCGTGCCTTGATTTATTATTGTGATAAGTCACGCAGGTGATAGTACAAGTTGTTGGTGGTGTAACTAAATGCTAATGACTAGACTAAACTTTTGATTTCCTATAAGTAATCATAGGATAAAAAATATATGTATCTTTCTGTAAGTTTGTATGTTACATTGCATTTATTGAGATTAGATGACTGCTAAGACTTCGTACTTGTTACTATGTGCTACATATCTATAACCTCTATTTTTGTAAGAAAATGATACTCGTCAGATACCGAGAGAAAAATGTATTTTTATTGTAATATTACTTTCAGTCAAGCAAATGAACGAATAGAATGCGTTTAGTTTGTACATAACATGTCTCTAAATAGTTGATAAATTAGATGTAAAAAGTTGTTTAATATAGCTCATTTATTTTAAGTGGTTGTAAGACGTACCCCAACCTATGTTTTCAAAATAGGTCCGACACGCTTTGAGTACTCAGCTCATGGGATTGGAATTCAATATCTATGTGCATTTATTACTTGAAATTACCTAAAAAAACACTGTTGTAAGGATTTAAGTAGTTAAGACAAACAAACTATGCAGATATATCTAAGAAAATACCTGAATTATGTTGGGAACTAAGACAACTCTTTTAATTAGCTAATATTTCATTTCAATCGACTTTATAAAAATTACTATACGCTGGTTGTTTAATTGCTCAAAACAAGTCTGCATAAATATTTCTAGAATTAATTTTTTTCATGAAGTATCCTTCTAAAACTGTAATACAAAATAAGCGATATTAATAGAATAATTTTTAAGACTTAGGATATAACCAAGTGTACCTTATTATGCATGTAAACATGAAAAACTCGAAAAAAAGGTTCACGTTGTGTTTATTGGTAATTAAATTTTAAAAAAGAACTACGAAATTCTTATTTTTGTTATTTTCGTACTTCCAAATACATCTAGTTTAATTTATTGAATATCTTCCTTTTCTATTTAGTCAAACCAGCGGCGCGTCCTCGCCCGAATCACCACCGTGAGCATAATTTCGTGATTAATCATTTCATGTAATTTAATGAAAAATGCACAGTAAATTATAGGGCTAAACACTATTCCCATTTACCATATTCATGCTTTAAAGGTAGCGTGATATTCAGTCCAAAGACCATATACCGGATCTTATATGTTACATACGCCGTAACGTCGACCCGTGGCCTTTTCGAAAAGTAATGTACGCTGATTTATTCGAAAGTGGCTAAAGCAATCCACTTCAATCGCTATCTGCGCCAGAAACAAGAGCAACCTGCTGGCACGTGCCGTTGAGGTGGTACTTTCAGGTACCGAAAAGACCTTGCTTATTGTGGCACATAAAAGGCTTAATAGATTTATGTAATTCTAATGGCAATCAACGTGTGTGTATTGTCCTAGGCATATTTTATTAATAACTCCGCAGCTACTCCACTATTGTCTGCAATATACAAGATTATTTTAACATTACACTTATAGAGTCAAAATTGTTTTGAATTCGAGTGCAAAAAGTGTAGGTCAAGCACATCATATTTCAAAGATTTTTCGAAACTAAAAATAAAAAATTGACCGGCAGGTTTTAAATTTCACATGTATCATTTTAAATTTTTGAACTTAAAAGAGTAATAATCGGGTTTTCGTGTCTGACTGAGGGTACGATGAGTGGTAGTAAATCTACTACGGTTATAATTTTTCGAATTCCAGAATTTTTTGCTGCTGCTTCAATCAACAAAATCTGTCCATTTCAATTAGTATTTTACAATCTTAACAAGGAATAATTACACTAACTCACTGGAATGTCAGACATAACTCCTAAAGACGCAACTCATAATAGCCTAAAATGTATAGGACAAAACTTATCAAGTCATATCTCATACAGAGCAAAATCTATAAATTAAAAAACTTATACTGCATGTTATTTATTAACACAACAAGTATTTAACATAAAATCTAACAAATATTTTACAAAACATTCATATCTAAATTTTTCGTTTTAATATTTAAATTATATAGAATAACATCGACTCACAATTATTAACTTCCAATGAGTTTAAACATAAGGCAGAAGAAAGCAAGACTAATAAATAACCTACTAGTCTTTGTGTTTGGCTGCATCTCTTTCTGTAAGAATTGTGGTTCCTTTTTCGCTTTGATTTTTTTAAAATTTGTTCCCGTGACTTTGATGCTTAACTAAAATAATGGAAATCTTATTTACAAGGATGATGACACATATGTTAAATCCTCGTATATGACACGAGTAATGACTTGTATAAGTTTTGCCTTATACATTTTAACCCTTATGAGTTGTGTCTTTAGGAGTTATGTCGTATACCAACTGACTGATTTGTCTCAGAGCTACATAAAGAAGCCGACTTTTAATAATATATTTTCTTCATACCGTTTAACAAACTGGAAAAAGCTCAATTAAAAGCGCAACACAAATTTAAGTTTAAAAAATTATTTTTCGATTACGACCCTCATACGCCTTCAGATCACCATAACAACCAACATATTAAAAAATACGGTCGTTGGCACTAAAAATTACGTTGGAAATATAGAAATCAGTGGATTTATGTAAAAACGAATTATTGAAAGAAAAAACTAATAATAGCGGCGAGTGTTTTCCATAAAATATATTATTTAAAAAATGTATATGATAATTTAAAAATTAATAAAAGTAAACTTTACTTTTTACATGACTAAATAACCTTTTCAATAATTTGAAGTTTTATTTTAACCATAAACTACATAGATTTAAGTTTAGTTAATTACATTTCAGAATGCTTACACAGAAACTACATTTAATCATCTGAATGCGTTTATAAGGTTTAATTCCTTTACATTTGATTTTACAGCGTATTATGCTATGAATAAAAAACACATAATCACCGAACAGTGAGTTTAAAATACCATTTACAGAATAATTCAACCTTATCTATTCGCACTGGTAGATGCTTCAGTCCTACCCTTTGCGGAAAGCGTAATCTTATCACATCCATCACTCCATATCAATGAACCCCGTAAGTATCCTGACCGAAGAAATGTAACTGCATAAGCTTCACAGCTTCAATTGCAGCCTGATTTTTGGCATCTGCTTCTGTCTCACCGGTTCCATTTACAGCTAGCCTTTTAGGAATGTTTTGTTTAACTTTGAAAGGAAACTCCATTTGAAGGAAATAACATTCCAGCCCATCGTTTAACTTTCCAACCTTATACATTTTCAAACGAATTCCTACTTCGCCAGCTATCTTTTTCACAAGAGGAATGGACCCTCCATACTTATTCACGGACAGAGTAATGTCGGCATCCTCCTAATATTGCAAACAAACAAATCCTTCATTTTCCTCACAGTTACATTTGTACTATCAAATACTAACCAAATCTTCAAACTAGTCTTACAAACACATCATCCAATGTCTCCGACTTTTTCAAATGTTGGAAGGCATGAGAGAAGTTTGACGTATATTCCAAGCAGTTTTCTGGATTTTCCTGACAGTAGACTCGCCCTCCCAATTTAAAAAGAAATGCTGGTCGCTTTTCAAAAACGCTACCACCACCACAGTCATCACTTTTACCAGCACCAAGGGAAATGCCGCTAATTTTTCTTTTAATTGCCTAAATCATATAAAAGCATTAGCATTCCCATAAATTTATAATTTGATTCTTTTAAATTCACGTATTACTTCAACATCCACTCCATCCAAGCTAGGTTTTCCATTAACTTGATCTTCCCCTGCAGACTCTGGCACGAACGGAGTAACCTCGAGCCCCATCTTATTGAGTTCCCGTACTACGCGGAACGCTGCAAGCTTTTTAGCTGCTTGCTTCCTCATGCGTCTCGCAGTACACGTAGTATTTGAAACTTGACAACTAATTGTGAATATTCTTCTATGGGATGGGCCTTCAGCTTTAACTTCCTGCATACAGAAAAAATATACTTATTAAACCGCTATCTTGACAAATACTTTATAACCTTTTAAATCTACTTAATTATTACAAAAACATAATAACACTTACTGTATATACTGGGTCTTCCAGCTCATGCTGGGCACAGATTGCAAGAAGCTCCCCAATTGGTTCCTTCGCTTTATTCAACTCTTTATCGTCCGTGTCTGACACCTCCCCATCAATCTCATCACCTCCATTAGCTGCCGGTCCCGCCGCTGAAGCACCGCCGTTTTTAGCACCATTACTTATTCGAAACAGCATAGCTGGCGTCAACTCCAGCCCCTTAAACAGCATATCAAACGCTGCCTTCTGCTCTGCTTCTTTCTTCGTCTTCCCAATATTTTCGCCTGTTTAAATAACCAATTAAACATCAGAATTACATTTAATTAGTTAACTAGACTTCACTTAAATGCAATAAAATTAAACTTTAAAAATTCAACTCTCACTCTCTACTGTTTTGTCCTTATATTTAATCGAGCAGGTGCAGACGAATCTAGGTGGGCTCTCCCCCGGAACTGCCTCCCGCACCATAGGTGCATACCAGCATATGCCCTATTATGCCGATGCCCCCCCTGGAAAGAGGGGATTTGATGCCCTTCTAAGCGCGAAGCGCTTGGAGGGGCATCGGCATACCCTTAATTGGAGGGAAACACCTCCAAATTGGAGGGAAACACCTCCAAATTGGAGGAAAACACTTTCAAAATGGCGTAATTTTTTAGAGTCCAAAATGGGCATCGATGCCCCTTTTGGAAATTGCTGCTTGATGCCCCCCTTACAAGGCATGCCGTATGCACCTATGTCCCGCACGCTGAAAGTCGCCCGAACCACCTGTTTCACACACAACTCGTTCACCCACTGTTTTGGTGATTTACCATAAAGATCCTCCGTAAACTCCATTTTACTAAATAACTTTTTCAAATTCACTAACCAACACACTAAAAAAATTTCCCTTTAAGCCTAAAACCAAAAAAAAATTAATTAACAATTAATTTTTACAAAAAACACATACCAAAAACAAAAAAAAACGGACGTACGTAAAAATTGTTGTGAATCAAACGGCCGCCTTTTGTGAAATGGTGTTATCTCAACAGCAGCAAACAGATAAATGAGTCATGATTTCCCTATCGCACTATCGCACATCGTCTGTCATTTTCCTTCCCTCAACAAGTGATACGCAGAACGTTCCCGATTCCCGATCACATTTTCATATTGGAATGGGAATACGAACAAAAACGTTCCTTTTTACAAATTACCTGTCTCTATAAGGATAACTATGATTTCACTGAAAGCCATAGAGTTGTCTCACTACACCCCTAACAACATTTAGTTCAGGCGGTAAGCATAGATTGTCATTGACTTCGTCATTGCAATACTCTCTGTGTGGGTCTTGCAACAAAAATATTTGGGTTGCAAGTTTTTTATGATGGGTGATGTGATGATATGCAATGTTATACGTATGCCTGTGTGTTGCTTGCAATATTTATCAACATAGTTAAACATGATCTGAGAGAAAGTTGATATTGTCAAACATTCCTGCTGCCCTTTCACCTCACTCTTCAGTTTTGCGGAGATCATCAAGAGCAGCAGTGTCCCAATTAAATAAGTGGAAAATTGTGAAAATTATTTTGTAAAGTGTGCTCTATTTAAAACACTGATTAAGTTGAAGAGTGGTTTAAAAGGTCAAAGTGTGAACTTTTTTTTTTAGTTTTGCCATTTGTGGCGTCTGGGTTGTTTTTTTTTTGGTGTCACTACCACGGATTAGTTCTTAATGGGAGACTTAGCGTAACAGTATGGAAGGCTAAGCGTATAAGTTGGTATGTATTTATTTATTGTATCAGTATTCATTGAAATATGTAGGTCAAATGGGATTTATTGGAAGTATTATATTTTTCAGGTCACAGGTTGCGTGATAGTGTTGCGGTTGCGATGGGTGGAGGACGGAGTGGAGGTGGAGGCGGTCGTAGCAGTATGAGTCGTCATCGGAGGAAAAATAAAGCAGCACCTCCAAAAAACCAGGTAAAAATTGGGTGAGAGTGTTTAATTAAAGTGAAATGGAATGTGTGGTTGTAATTACTGTTGTTTAAATTGAAAAGGTACCTCATAAGTTTGCCGTTGATGAGAAGGTCCTGTGCTATGAACCGGATTGTAATAAAGCGAGGGTTCTGTATGACTCCAAGGTAAATGGAACACAAAGTAATGTGTATTAATTGTTTGCTGAGTGTTTTACTATTTTAAAATTGCCTTATGATTTTTGCGTTCTGGTGCATGCACTAACATGTCCGATTTCCTTCTCAGGGGAAAGTGGAGTGATGGGAGGGAATCGTACAAAAAATGAGTCGACCAGTTTATGTGCTGGTTGGCAAAAAGGGGTTTCTCCTCGTATAATGTTGTATGTATTTTTTTCGTTTACAGGTTCTTGAAGTGGTGGAAAGAAACCCTACCAAGGACAAGATAACAGTGGAGTATAAAATCCACTTTTTTGTAAGTTTTTTTAAAATGTATGAATCAGTTATTTAAGCCATGTTTGAAGTTTGAACATTGCTGTTTGATTTATCGTTACGAAAATAATTTAGGGATGGAATTCATCATGGGATCGTTATGTTGCCGAAGATTGTGTTCTAAAGGACACTGATGAAAATAGGGCACTTCAAAAGGAACTGAAAGCGAAGGCGGATGAACTACTTCAAGGTCATATGTAAGTTAGAAAACTTAATTACACAATGAATATTATAAATTTATTATTTTTAGTTTAAGTTTTAGTTTTATACTGTATAAGCTATATAAGTCCATAAATTAACTTGTTGATTTTTCATTTATGTTGTGTTTGGTTATTGTAGAAAGAAAAAAAAGCGAAAGAAAACCTTGTCAGAATTACTAAAAGAAGCTACAAAAGGGAAGACAGAGACCAGCGCGGGTGACAATGATGATGCGAGTCAATCTTCATTAAGCAACGAGTCGTCAGATCAGGAATCTTCTGAAGATGAAGAAGACAAAAAAATTGTTGCCCAGATCATGTTGACTGAGGCTGTGCAAACCATGCTGGAAATAGACTACTACAATATTCAGACTCATAGTATGGTGAGTAAATAATGGAGGAATTTATAGTGTATAATGTATTATATTGGTATTACTTTTCTATTAATAATATACTTGTTGTTGATATAGCTGGTCAGAATCCCTGCCGAAATATCTGTGGTCTACATCTTAGAAGAGTATGTCAAGTATTTAGGATTTCGGGAGCTCCGTAAAATAATAGATAAGCGTGTAGCAAATCTACCTTCCATGGGTTTCCAAGCGTCAGCATCTTCTGCCATTTTGGGGTTAAACACAGTTGGTGCCAGCATAAAACATCAGTCTAGTAAAACACAATCGAAGGCTAGCAGTAGTGATCCACTCGATGATATTACAAAGGTGATTAGGAAAGTTCGCCAGGCCAAAGAAGTCGTTGGTGGTTTGAAAACTATATTTGATTTTACCCTGTATCAAATGCTCTTGTATGAGGTGGAAAATGAACAGTACATGACGTACAAGAGAATGCAACCAAGAATTCCGATGATAGATTGGTAAAAATATTTAGAAACAAAGTATCTCATGCATCATCTTGAATTATTGGTGTTTACTTCTGATTTAATTTGTTTTTGTAAACTTTTTTTTTAAATTATGCAGTACACGCCTAATGCCTCAGTCACAATCTTCAAAAACTAACTGTGATGAAACCAGTAGATCCGCATCTGTAGAAGAAAAGAAGGCGTCGAAAGGAGCAGCCACAACAAAAAAACACATTGAGACACACCGAACTACAGACAATGAGCCATCCATTTCATCGAAGGGGTAAGCAATAGCGATATTTTACACCGCCGTAAAGTTTGATGTTTAACTTTATCTTTTCTTCTTCATTCAAAAACTAAAATTTCATTGTTAATTAAAAATTCAGTACAACGGTTACTGGAGGGAGTTCTAGTAACAATCCGAAATTAGGCGCGGAGTCGTTTCTTTGGGCGAAAAAGGTTGACCAGTTTACGAAAGATTTGATAGCCTGGAGATTGTTGCCTTTAGAATATTTCCAAAATGTAGAACCAGATCCTTGTATGGTGTATGGGTTAATCCATCTTCTCAGAATGTGTGGTAAGCAAAAGCTGATATTTGTAATATGTAATAAAAATAAATGGAAATGAAACCACAGTTTAAATTAGTAAATTAATTAATACCCTACAGTGAAACTGCCTCAAGTTTTGAATTCTACTCTAATTCCAAGACGCAAAATTCGAATAATTATTCATCATGTAAACCAGATGTTAGAGTAAGTGAATGCTAAGTTTATTTATAATAAATGTACGTATAGTTCATGTTTCTAATAAACTGTTTGAAGTTTTTAAATTGATAAACTATCCCTAGCATGCATTGACATTTTCAACTATGTTCTTCTGGTATTTGATGATGATTTTAATCCATTGTTTCTCTGTTGCGAATTACAGGCATATTCAAAATACTTACGTTGTCTCAACACACCGAATGTACTTTAAAATTCCACGGTTTACTTACGAAGAGGATCAACTTGGTTTTGGTGCTGTTGTGTCGGATGAGGACATTCATCCACCAGTCAAAGTCGAGGTTGATACAGACCTGAGCCAATATTGTACAAGAAACATTAATACTTCAAATCTGGAAATTGCGAAACCTCAATTACCAAAAGTTGTTGAAGTGCCATTGTCAAGTACTGCAGAGGCACTCGAGGAGCATCGACTTACAGTTTGTAGTGAATATGTTTGTAAAACTGGACATCAGGATAACACAAGTGCTAGTCTAGAATCTGAAACCTTAAAGAGGCTCGCAAATTCGGATAATAACAACTCAAATGCCTCAAATGCAAATATTGTTGCTGAAGTTGTGCACGCCAAACCACTCCCACCTGTTATCAAGCAGGAACCCCATTCACCACCTGCGGTTAGTCCAGCAGCACAAAAGGTAGAAGAAAAGCCCGAAAAAAGAGGAACTGAGAAACGAGCTTCATCCCCAATATCTCCAATGGTACGGAAAATGAGAAAATCAGCTGCTGATTCTGTGTTTAAAACTGCTCATATATTTGCAAATGCTTCTTCTCGAACAATGCCAATTGCCACCGACAAGATAAAACGAGAACCGGTAGAAATGGAGTCACGGAAGCGAGCTTTATCAAGTGAACCTCCTACTAACAAACCAAAGCGAGTTACAAGAGCATCTGATAGATCTACTCATATTGAAAAAAGCGTTAGTGATGATGTTAAGAAAAATGTAACGAACAGTCGACTACCCCATAGATCTCAAAGCCCAGGTAATTCCAGCAAAATGCCTTCTAAGTCATCTCAAGCTCATGAAGCTTCAGCTTGTGTCAACAAGCCAAAACAAAGCAAATATGAGACCCTGTATCAAAATAAAAGTGGAACTACTCCTAGGAAAACCGATTTAACGAAGCAAGTTTGTAAAAGCGAAATTGTGGTGAAAACGAATGCATTTCCTAAGAGATCCCCTAGTCCTTTGGCGAAGAGAACCTCATCCCCTCGATCTTCTAAAATTAGCCCTGCAACCAGGGATTCGGGCCCTCATAACAAGTCCCCTTTGAAAACATCTCCTGTTCCATCTACGACATTGAGACTACGATCTCGATCAGACGAACGTCAGCTTAGGTCGAAAGGCACTTTAATAAATGCGTTGTCATTACCTATGCAAGCAAGCTCACGGTCGTCTTTCACATCCAAGCAAAAGGAAGAACGATCTGCTGGAAGAGCAGAATCTGGAATTGGAAGAAGAGAATCTGAAAATGGCAGAAGGGGGTCTGATGTTGGAAGAAGAGAATCTAGTGGAGGAAGTAGGGAATCTGGTGGTGGAAGAAGAGAATCTGGTGGTGGAAGAAGAGAATCTGGTGGTGGCAGAAGAGAATCTGGCGGTGGAAGAAGAGAATCTGGTGGTGGAAGTAGAGAATCTGGTGGTGGAAGTAGAGAATCTGGTGGTGGAAGGAGAGAGTCGGAAAGTGGAAGGAGAGAGTCGGAAAGTGGAAAGAGGGAATTGAGTTGTGGAATTGGAAGGAGAGAGTCTGACAGTGGGAGGAGAGAAATAGAAAGTCGAAAGAGAGAACCAGATAGTCGAAAAAAGGATTTTGTTAATTGCAGGAAAGAATCTGATAGAACTAGAAGGGAATCCGGTAATGGAAAGAAGGATATCGGAACTAATAGCTGTGGCAACATTAAGCAATCAGAGCAGACTCGTAGTCTGCGGAGGAGGTAGAAAGTGATACTGAGTTTTAACCTTTTTCTCTAAATATGAGTTTTGTATTTAAAAAATTAATTTGAATAAACATATACTTCACTGTCATTTTACAGACTTGTAATTTTCCTTGTCTAGTTCGTTGATTTTTTCTTGCTAGTTTCAAACCATTATTGATGTATTTTCATTAAGTTTTATTTATCATGGCAAAATTAGCTGGTAAATCATTATGTGCTGACCTGTTGAGCATATCCAAAGTTCGTATTCGTGCTTGGCAGAATCATATTATCAGAGTAGTCTTTTATCTGTATTTATGAGTTTTTAAATTCTACGAAAAGCGCGATTGCATTTTAGAGAATTCACCGAATTGCTGTTATTAAGCTTGCATAATTGGCGTGGCTACGTGGCAACTATATTACATATGTTATCCACCTTTTTGGTTAGATGATAGTAAAAATTTACTTGTAATGGCTTCTATACCCAAGTGCTTACTTATGCACCTCGGAATGTTTGGCAAATGCTGTTTATTGTCCGGTTGTAACAAAGAGACTAGAACCACAGGAAGTGGAATAGTGAGACGTTTGTGCCTCAATATACTATGAGCTAAGATCAAGACAGGATCAACTTGATAAACCACTTTTGGGGGAGTATATTGTATACCTAACCTTATATACCTGGTGGGTTTAGTGACAGAAAGGAAAATCATCCTCATTTGAGTAACAAGTTGTTACTAGGAAAGTTGTATGTAATTCAATGAACTTTTCGGGATCTTCTTGTAGCAGTTACTTGTAATGAAAACTTGGGTTTTAAAGATTATGTAACAAAAGAGCCAGAAGTTGCATCTTTTATTCGGTCTGTTGGAGCAATGAACCATGGCATTTCGACGCATGAAATACATAAAGTCATTTTATATTTTAGTGTTTCATGAGCTACAGAACTTTTTGCCTCGTCTTGCGATAAAAATCTCATTTTACCGTTTCCTTAGCATCCAACTGTCTAACTATTAAGTTTTTTCGAAATTATCGAATCGTTTGTCTTTACTTTTCCAGCCCAGTATTTATTTTATATGGGATAGAAAAGCAAATGTTTATTTAATGTTGATAGGTAACCATGTTTTTAAAATATGGAAACAAACATTTCTTAAGTCATTGCTGAGAAGCAATCGGTATGAAATGAAAGTTAATCTTGCATAAACGAATGAAACGGTTTCATTTAAATATCGCAGCATAACCATGAAAAATGCTTGTTTGTTTATGTAAATACCGAAAAAAGATTCCAACATGCAAAAAACCAAGTTTATCCACTGGAAAATAAAGATCGTACTTTTTCGATATATTCAAGCTCTCTCTGAGCGAATTCCTTGATTCAATAATCAGCTTGATATATATGTTATTGTGATTACTGTGTATGTAGTATGTAGGCACGTACATTTTGATCCTACCATATTTGGTGATTGTGTTGTCATCCGTGTATGTATGCATGACAGATATTCATTGCCATGTTTTCATTTTGAAAAAAATATTGGCCCATCATTAAATTTTAAAGGTGAAATCATACTGAGTGAGACTTGTTAGGGGTAAGCAAAATAATGAAAGGAAAACTGGTTGTAGGATTTAAAGAAAAACAACGAACTATTGATATTAGTAAACATAATATATCAGGGTAAAGTACATGCCAGCACCCACATGCTCTTCAAGTTGACAATTAAACAAGATTTCATACTATGATATGCAAATACTAAAAACTTTCAACAAAACTTAACGCGCCTTAATTGTATCTCAAAAGGTATTTTTAGAGATATCCTTACTATTTCAGGGTCACAAAAATTAGGTGTTACTTAGGGTATTTGAGTAATGGTCTTATCTTCCTATAATTTCCATATTGGCGACAGAACGGCACTCACTAAAGCCTGACCGGGCCCAAATTTGTCAACATGACAAGCATAACTCAATAAAAAAATATACCCCTCTCAAATGCTATTTGCGTCATCCACTTCAGAAGAATTCCAGTTGAAAACTAATTCTGATTCTGGAACATTGGAACAAACGAGTAGGTGCACGTAATGATCATAAACCATGAGTTGTTTTGAGGGTTAGGTAAGTTGGTAAACGGTATTAAGCAAGGATTACTTGCTGCTATGTAGTTTATGCCATTTTATTGCAGGACAGGGGTTTTAAATCATCATATCTCTAAGCACACAACTTGGCTAGGTGTATTATATTATATTCCAGTTATCGCACAATATCTAAAGTGTTTCCACTGTCCAGTTATTACTATATTCCAAGAACACATACAATCAGTAAGGATTATTCAAAGACATGTTCAAGGCCAGGCAGGTCATGGATCATTTGCATGTTTGCTAATGCAACATAGAGGATTTTATAATTAAAATTGAGATCCTGGAGTATCAAAGTCAGGTTTTCATGAAAAGCGGTTTACTGCACAAAGTGTGCTTAAACAGCAAATAACTCGGAAATAACCTGGGATTATAGGATTTAGACATAATGCTTTGTTTTTTCTAACAATGGAATGCTGATTAGTGCTGAAATTGTGGCACATTAAACTGAGCCATGCAGCAGACTGTCTTCATATTCACGTAGGGATTGACAGGAAATGATGCTTCAAGAATATTTCTAGTCCATCGTCTATCGACCATGAAATGAAAGTACGTTTTTAAAATGATAGAATCTCTCCAGCAAATTAGATGAGGCGATGTCTATGAAATGTCTTTCAGCTTATGCGGTTTTATTTTCACGAGTCAATTTCTATATAGGTAAATATAATCTTGCACATACTACATGGTTTTGGTTCTTTATTAGTGAAAAACCTGCTCAAATACAACCTGATATAACACATAAGAACAATCAAGTAAAAAACCAAATCCTGTTTTCGCATATAACTTTTGCCTGATCGGGGTGTCTGATATAGTAATCAGCATCATTTGACTTTATCACCACTACAATAATCAGTGCTATTTCTTTCCACTGGATTTTGAACAATGGAGAAAATGGTTTAGTACTTTTTTGTAAATCATTATATACATTTGACTTTTCAAAACAAGTTCAAGATCAAAACAAGGTGAGAAAGGAGTGTCAAGATCATCATCTCATAGCATTATATTAGCCAAATGGAAACAGGTAATCTCGTAATCTACACCTGGTTCTTTACTTGATGATATTTGAATTCATACTTTTCTTACAGTAAACCAATTTGTATGTAGTTCAACCTACGACTCATCAGTTTGTCTGTCTGTATTCATAATGCATACACAATACGGATTAAATAGAACAAACCAACACAACTTTCGTATATGCGGCTTACATGCATTTTCAATTTTCACCAAGTCTTTGTAAACCAGAAAAGATCTCTTTGTTCATTAAGATACATGTGCATAAGTTGTTGCTTTGCTGCCATGAACTTCATTCCAAGAGCGCACGGCTCACTTCTTCTTTGTCTATCTTTTTCTTGACATTCGAGTCATCTTTGCTAGAAGTCTAACTTCCACTTTATTTTTACCATAAATCTTCTTTTTTTTTTATAAGTAGTCTTTCTTCGCTATGTAATAAATTGTTTTGTTTGAGTGGTACAGTCATGGAAGCCCAATCTGAGTTGCAACGCCGAGAGAGTGGTGATGCAGTTTACTTACTTACCTATCTATCAATCCATCTATCTACCTATCCTTTCAAGAACCACCTTATAAGCCTCTAATCATAGGGCATCAGACAAGAACCAACATTAATATAGTAAAACCGCATATTATAATGTTATGTCAATTAAGAGTTAATTACATATATTCGTACAAATGTTCCAAATGCTAGAACTAACGTAAGTCCCTTCTGTGTCAACCCGCTTCTATGTACAGAAAAATGATTGAGTAATATCATTGAGCAAATCTTTACAATTACTATCCTACCTCATCTTCTATTTCTTCTGGATGCTCTGTCTAGAAAATGAAGACTAGAGCCTGTATATTTATTTACTTATTAGGTTAAACCTATTTGATTCCATGTCCATGAATCATGTACATACATGAGATGAATAATTAATGCATATAAAAATTCTATCTTGTAATAGCTTTTTCTTAAACATACTTGGCCTGCAGTACAATGACGTTATCTCATCTCTGTATTTTTATCGGAATCAACATGGCTTTAATTTATATTCCTCTGTGTTCATATAATAGAGCGCATTAATGATAAGATGAAATAAATATGTCAATATAACAAGATATTTCTTGTGCTCCTATCTTATAAGAAATGCTCAGAAAGGAAACACAATTTTCTCCAAACACATTCGATTGTGAGAATAAGACGAAAAAGTAGGAGAGCATGGGTACTATACGTATAAGACATAATAAGATCGTTATTATTATCGTCAGTACATCATATTCAATTTTGGTTAATAAGCCAGCTTAAATTTAAGTATCTTGGCACGGTACAATATAATAACCTTTAAGTCTCCGTATCATACTCAAAAAAGTCAAAACTCTCAAAGACCATGCAAGCTTATGCATATATGTATCTTAATACTATCAACTAGATCTTTGTATATATGTGTAATGTTTCATGTAGGTACGTAGTTTTATTTCTAATAGGGTACGTTTAAGATCAAGCAGGTATGTTATTATTTTGACACTTTACTTGTGGCTATATAAGCCGGCAGGTACATATTAACATCATCAGTGCATAATAATAACATGCCACCGCTTCTACCACAATTTTAAGGTTGAGTAATTTTTTCATGTTTTTAAAATTCTCCAAAAGGTATTAACAATAGATATACTACCCGTATGTCTAAAAGCTGTGAGGTAATGGTTTTACAGAGGTGTTATAGAGAACATTAGCATTTTAACTATCTACACAACATGGAAAAACCATATTAAGACTAGCCAAGTCAGTTTTTCCGTAGTGGACTCGGACTCACAACATATTTCCTTTATTTTTACATTCACCATCAACTAGCAACCACCCCTGTGACTTTGTGAGAACTACTTTATACTAATAAGGACCACCACCCCATTAAAATAAGTAAAAATATTTTGTACGGTTTGAGATAACGCAACGGCTAAGTTACTTTTCTACCCACTTACTTCATTTCCTTGATTGAATCAAGCTCAACTAACAAGTTGCTGCGGTAGCAATAGTATAAATGATAGACAAGCAATTCACACATGCACCTCATTCACTTTGGATATTACTATTGTGAGCAAAGTCCTATCACTATCATCCTCACCATCAGCTTCTCATTTAAAACACGATCTATCCACTTGAGTTGTTTGCATTTTAGGATTGATCATCTTCCCAACAACATTGCAATCAAGAGTGCGGTGCAGCGTATTAAACACAGTGTCAGATTTGTTATAATGGCATGACATATTGCACATTGCATTGCATTGTTATGACATAGCGTCAAAGCATCAGACAGAGAGGAAAGACTTTGTTTAATTTGTATGTAGTTTTTTATTGGCGGCGCGAGGTCTTCGTGTATGTTAAAATAGCATTCATTAGCAAACTTAAAAGACAATTCAGTTCTACGACTTGTCAAGGTGATCCTTTTTTACTGTGCCGGCAAAAGTTTTCGGGTGAGTTGGAACAACAAGTCTCTTTGAGTCAGTAATCAGGGAACAACGAAATTGACCTGTGGCTTACATGTAAGTGTGCATTTGTAATTTAAAACCTTTTCTTTTGTTGGCATGGACATTTATGCTTTCGTCTACATAGATTATAAATTGCAGGTTGTATTAAAACATAAACATATTTCTGGAAAATTGATTGAAGTGGAC